>VONZ01001113.1:0-217740 GCA_012976165.1 Labeo catla | reverse complement strand
ATTTAGTGATAATTTACCAGAATAATGGTCTGATCTGATTTGGCTGACTGTGTCTGAAAATTTGTCATTTTATATTTAAAATATTTTTTATGTAAAAGTTTATGCAAATCAATATTGTGTAATATTATGTATATACATTGTTTTTTTATTGTGTGTGTGTATTATCTTTTATATAAAATAGAGAGTTATTAATAAAGTATAAAAAAAATACTTTTTTATTTTATTTTATTTCATTTTAATCAGACAGTGCATTATACATTCTGTGAAAATTTACCAGAATAATGGTCTGATCTGATTTGACTGACTGTGTCTGAAAATTTGTAATTTTATATTTTTTAAAACATCCACAAATCAGTAGAAACCACAATTTAATCTGGAACCACTGATCAGAAAATAAAAAAATAAGGTTAATCTTATAAATCTTATAAACCTTATAAATATGCTTTGCAAACAAATTCCCTTGCTGTTGCGTTCTATTTTAATTGCAATTTCATAAATTCTCTTAGTGTCATTCCTGCTCCAATTCATCGCTATTGAAAGCAAAACTTTGAATTTATCTCAACCCTGCGACCTTTTAAACTCCATCTGTAAGAGTAAAGCACACATCAGCTGACAAAACACGCTGTTAGTATATAAGAGCAGAATCTGTACCGGCGAATGTCACATCCGATGCTGTCAGGCGGTGACAGGGGTTCAGTGAGAGACGTGAGATACGCAGCTGCCAGCTCAGGGTTCGCTGCAACAAACTACAGGTGAGACAGCAGAACGAGTCAGTCGAAGTCTGTAGTTTATCCACAGAGACGTTTAGTATCAGTTCACACAGAGTTCAGGAGTTTTCAGGGATTTTTTGTGAGTGTCTGTGTCTTTACTGAATGGATATTGATTAATAAACTTGTCCTTTCGGCCTGGACAGCATCTATTATTCTCCAGCAGCTTTTTGTTTAAGAACTAACAATGATTCACCATTCAATGCTGAACATCAAAGAGACCGTGTGCATGTGCATGCCTATGAGTGGATGTTTCTGCGGTCGTGTTCTGTGCACGAGCGTTTGGTCTGCATTTATATGCACCTGGGTCACGCAAACTCTCTCTGCATCATCCTCATCAGTATGTGCGTCTCGCTGCCTCTCTCCATTTCTCTCTCTCTCTCTCAATGCTAATAGCTTGCCGCATTGTCCTCAAATGCTGGTCTGAACCTCCGTACACGAGGTAAGAATCTCCAGGGATCTCACCATACAGAAATGTCACAAAGCAATCTCTCTTATGATGTGCCTTTCATTTGCAACTTTCACCGCTTGTAATTTGGATGTTCGATGTTCGGTTCAGATATTTAAATTGTGCAGTGCTGCAAAAACCGAAGTGAAGTGGACCAGAAAATGCAATTTGACAACCAAGACTAAAGACTGCTGGATTAGACTCTAAAAACACTTTAGATGGTTTGTGCAATGTTTTTTAATCTATGTAAAATTAAATAGGGAGGATCAGTAAATTATGAATTATTTACTGCCTGTGTGAATACAATGTAATCATGTAATCCATAAAAAAGTAACTATAATCTGATTACACTTATTTTAAAATGTAATATACTGTACTTAATCTTTGGAATCTGATTACGTAATCCAGATTACATGTAATCAGTAACTACCCAGCGATAGATAGATAGACTTTTTTCATGAGCTGAACTCAAAGATCTAAGACTTTTTCTATGTACACAAAAGGCCTTTTTCTCTCAAATATTGTTCACAAATCTGTCTAAATCTGTGTTAGTGAGCACTTCTCCTTTGCCGAGATAATCCATCCACCTCACAGGTGTGGCATATCAAGATGCTGATTAGACAGCATGATTATTGCACAGGTGTGCCTTAGGCTGGCCACAATAAAAGAACACTCTAAAATGTGCAGTTTTATCACTGCACAATGCCACAGATGTCACAAGTTTTGAGGGAGTGTGCAATTAGCATGCTGACTGCAGGAATGTCCACCAGAGCTGTTGCCCATGAATTGAATGTTCATTTCTCTACCATAAGCCGTCTCCTAAGGCGTTTCAGAGAATTTGGCAGTACTTCCAACCGGTCTCACAACGCAGACCACATGTAACCACACCTGCCCAGGACCTTCACATCCAGCATCTTCTCCTCTAAGGTCGTCTGAAACCAGCCACCCGGACAGCTGCTGCAACAATCAGCTTGCATAACCAAAGAATTTCTGCACAAACTGTCAGAAACCGCCTCAGGGAAGCACATCTGCATGCTTGTCATCCACATCGGGGTCTCGACCTGACTGCAGTTTGTCATTGTAACCGACTTGAGTGGGCAAATGCTCACATTCGATGGCGTCTGGCACTTTGGAGAGGTGTTCTCTTTACAGATGAATCCCGCTTTTCACTGTACAGGGCAGATGGCAGACAGCGTGTATGGCGTTGTGTGGGTGAGCGGTTTGCTGATGTCAACGTTGTGGATTGAGTGGCCCTTGGTGGCGGTGGGGTTATGGTATGGGCAGGCGTATGTTATGGACAACGAACACAGGTGCATTTTATTGATGGCATTTTGAATACACAGAGATACCGTGATGAGATCCTGAGGCATTCATCCACGACCACCACCACGTTGCAGTATGATAATGCATGGCCCCATGTTGCAAGGCTCTGTACACAATTCCTGGAAGATAAAAACATCCCAGTTCTTGCATGGTCAGCATACTCACCAGACATGTCACCCACTGAGCATGTTTGGGATGCTCTGGATCGGCATATACGACAGCGTGTTCCAATTCCTGGCAATATCCAGCAACTTCGCACAGCGACTGAAGAGGAGTGGACCAACATTCCACAGGCCGCAATCAACAACCTGATCAACTCTATGTGAAGGAGATGTGTTGCACTGCGTGAGCCAAATGGTGGTCACGCCAGATACTGACTGGCTTTCCGAGCCCCCCAATACAGTAAAACTGCACATTTTAGAGTGGCCTTTTATTGTGGCCAGCCTAAGGCACACCTGTGCAATAATCATGCTGTCTAATCAGCATCTTGATATGCCACACCTGTGAGGTGGATGGATTATCTCGGCAAAAAAGAAGTGCTCGCTAACAGAGATTTAGACAGATTTGTGAACAATATTTAGAGAAAAAGGCCTTTTATGTACATAGAAAAAGTCTTAGATCTTTGAGTTCAGCTCATGAAAAATGAGCTGTAGGACTTACTGTTTAGTAATGTTTTTTCTCTTAATGTTGTTTCACTTCTGCTCATTGAGGCTGGATTTTTTTATTAAAAATACAAAAAATGTTTTTACAATATAAAATAATGCTTTCTATTTTAATACACTTTAAAATATAATTTACTTCTTTTATGCAAAGCTGAATTTTCATCAGCCATTAGTTTTAAGTGTCACATGATTCCTTAGAAATCATTGTAATATGTTGATTTGTAATATTTCTTATTTTAACTTTTTAATCATCAGAGAGTCCTGAAAAAAGTATGTTAGTATATTAGTATGATTTCTGAAGAACCATGTGACACTGATGCTGAAAATTCAAAAATTAAATTAGATTTCAATGTTTATTAATATATAAAAAAAAACATTATTTTACATCGTATAATAATATTTCACAATATTACATTTATTTCTGTATTTTTGATTCTTGATAAACATAAGAAACTTCTTTAAAAAAACATAAAAAATCTTACTGATTTCAAACTTTTGAACAGCAGTGTATATTGGCTATTAATTGGTTAATCCCATAAAGCTGGTTAATTTGGTAACACTTGTGCCATTAGTTAATTGCATTATCTAACATTAGGTATTAAAAACTGATTTTTTTCCCCCCTGACTCATCTGCCATCTTTGATTTATTTTTTCCTCACAAGGCGTTTTTTGAGCAGCCTTGATGCTGTGCACAGCATGCACTGTATTTACTCAGCTCACTAGGTTTCGTAACAGAGCTGCTGTGTGAAATTTGTGTAAAGCGATTCCAGCGGCTCTGGTCTCGTGGCAGTACAGTATGTGAACTTTCCACCGCAGAAAGCAGGAGCTCTTCTGTGAAGGTCAAACTCAGCGTTCATCTCGATTCTGATCTCACTCCTCTAATCCCACTTTCTGGCTTTCCCTGTGATGGTCTGTGCCTCCGTTCGCCTCCTCGCTCTCATTCATGCCGTTGCTATTGGAAATGCAGAGCTTCAGGCTCTAAATGAGCGCTACGGTCTGACAGCTGTGCCGGTTTAATCAGGTATTCTATTGGAAACGCCGTCGCTGTGACAACTCTGTCAGTGTGGCCGTGCTTGTTAAAGACTGTGGGTGTCTTACCCTCAGAAACACCCGCAAGGCCAACAGACAGATCCCACCGCCCTGTGCAAACTGAGCCGTGTAGTTACTCACGTACTCTAAGTGTTGTCCTTTTTCACGTGTGTGTGTCTGATGAGATCTTTTTCACACACCCACCTTTTTTCTCGACGCTAAAGATAAAACTTGTTTTCACATGTCTTCCGGGAGAAAGTAGAAGACATTTGCTTGTGATGAAAATGTTTTGTATTTTTAATTTTTTTCCTTAATATCTTTGGGGAAAAAAATCAAAACAAGCAAATATGCAAAATATTTTGACTGCAGACTTTGGCACATCTGAGCATTTTTTGAGAAATTGTTGAGATTCTTCAGAAAGACTTCAGTTGAGACTGGGGTGTTTTTCTCTGGAAAAAGCTCTCCATTTGCTCTCCACTGATGTCTAAGAGAAATTTTTGAGATATTATGGAGTCATTAAGGCGTTCTCATGTTTTCCTGAATATTCGTAGGTCAAAACAGAAGTAAATGTGTTAATTATTTTGACTGCAGACTTTGGTAGATCTGAGTTTGAGAAATTTTTGAGATATTTCCTGTAACTGTAAAGACTTGGATGTTTTAAGGAGAAACATTAAAGAAGTAGGACACTTTCCCACAAGGCTGTAGATTTGATTTTGACATAATAGCAGACTAATTTTTGTAAGTGACCTTTCGTTCTGCTCATTTACATTTACATTTACATTTGTTCATTTGGCAGGCGCTTTTAACCAAAGCGACTTACAGTCGAGGAATACAACGTGATTTATCATAAGATGGCAATAAACACAAGAAGTGTCCGTTATACAAGTTTTCAGTCTGGTTTAAATCTGGTTTTCTGGTTTAAAATAGTAAAAGCAAAAGAGAATATAAAAAAACAAATATATAACAATTAATGTGTTTCCTGCTAGCTAAATTTCACATAAAAAATTACTGGCTCCACTCTTCTTTTTTATTATTATTATATGTTGATTTAGAAAGTCAAAACTTCATCTCTATATTTATCTTATGTGTCCTCATAAAGTGTAAATATGAAAATTAACCATGGTTTTATTATGGAAAACAAATAAAAACAAACACAAACAAACCAAAAATAACAAAAAAAAAAAAAAAACACCATAGTTACTGTAGTTAAACAGTGGCAACAACAAATGGACCGTGGTTTTAGTTTAATCATGGTATTTTTAAGTAAAACTGTAGTTATAATGGTAATCAATACGCCAAAAACCAAACCGTGGTTAATTTTCCTAAAGGATTATTATTTGTGCATACTTTCTCCTGTTTTCTTTGTTTTATTTTATAGCTATACTACCTTAATGGTTTGATGTGGTGTTCCGTTTAATAAAAGCAAGCAAGCAAGAAAAAAATGATTCGCGAACCATCTCCGAAGGTCCGATATTAAACAAATGATTCACGTTACGCGCTGCGAGGTTCCGATCCGATCAAATGATTCGCGAAATGCGCTATGAATCCCGATCTGAATCAAATGATTCGCGATACGCGCTCCGAATTCCCGATCTAATTCATATGATTCACGATGATCTGAAGTCCCGGTCTGATGATTCGCGAACTATAATTTCATATCGGGACTTCGGGGCATGTATCACGATTCTTTCAATTCGCAAAATGATTCGCGAATCCGTTTCGAACTTCCGATCCAATCAAATGAATCGCGATACGCGATCCGAAGTTCAGATTCAAATCAAATGAATCGTGACACGCACTCCGAATTCTAATTCATATGATTCGCAATGCTTTGAATTCCCGATCTGAATCAAAAGATTCGCGAACCCGCTCCAAAGTTTCGATCGAAATCAAATGATTCGCGATCCGCGCTCTTAAGTATCGATCGTGATTCGCGAACTATCATTTCAGATCGGAACTTCACGTATTACGAATCTTTCACTTCGCGAAAAGATTCGGGGACCTGCTGCGAAGTTTCGATCTGGACCAAAAGATTCACGAACCGGAATCAAATGATTCGCGATATGCGATCCGATTGGAGCGCTTCGAAACATCATGAATCATTTTGCGATGCAGTGGAAGCTCAATTTCACCCATCACTACGTGCTTTTTAAAATCATTTTGTCGAAATTCGAAGATAAATGTCTCATTTTATTAGTCTTTTGCTAGTGAATCTCTTGCAATAATTGATCGTCACAAGTTTGAACTTGAATCAATAAGAGCGGCTCCAGCGTAAATGACTCACTCAATTGAATCGGTTTGTTTGTTCCTTCGCTTGTTGCGTCTTCAGTCATGTTTACACAACACTCAGTGCTACTACTGGCTTAACTCGCTAGTTTTATAAGATTAACTGAAATAGGAAAACAAAGTATGATGTTTACAATTAAAATATCAGTTTCCATTCAGAAACTGCTTTCCACGTCGAAACATCCAACACAAATCTACAAACAGGTGAGCTAACCGGTTTAACCGTTACTAATAACTAGTGCTAACACTCCATTAATATGACGAGCTGCACCTCAAAATACATGTTAAATGGAAGCATTGTGTACTATGATCGAGGTTGTAGCTTAATTCACTATATTTTAAATAGTTTGACCATTGTAATTCAGTTGGTCACAGTTCAATAGGAAATCAGTTGAAACCATCCAGTCATCTTCATTCCATTGAAGTGAGTGTTAAATCAGTATAAATTATCAGTTTGTCAGTATAAATTATTGTTGTATCTGATTGTATTAGTCTAAACAGAGTGATAGTCAATGTAAAAAGAGCAAATTGGAGAAGCACAAAACAGCTAGAGGGTAAAGAAGGTAAACGTTATCATTTAACTGAACTGTACACATATGTTTTAAACACTTTGGCTACCTTATATGTTCCTACTCCACACATGCACATCCTTGAAAGTGCAGTTTTCTAGCATATTTCCTGAGGAGAAATTAAAAACAGCTTCAGATGAGTCAGTAGCTCTTGATTATTAGTGAGTCAATAGCTCTTGATTATATCTTATTCAAGTATCAGCGTCATGAGAATTTAATGAGAAATGTTCAAGTTCATATTGAGATCTCTGACCTTTGATTACACGTTTTGGGAAAATCCAAGCACAGTTTGAGACATTATTGAAAACTTTTATGATTACTAGAGTCTTTTTGTACAGAAAAGTCTCCATTTAATCTCACTGATGCATAAGAGACGCTACTGAGATAACAAAGACATCTCGTTTGTGATTTCTCTGTCTTATGGGTACGAGAGAACCATTTGTCTGCTGCAAGAGACGAATACGGCCACTTCTGCATCGTATGGCGCGAGTTATTATGCCTCGTCCGCAGACGTCAAGCGTTATGTATGAATTTCTGGAGAGCAGGGCGCTAAGTAGCCATTAGCTCCTGGATGAACCCGAAACTGAGATTCACCGCTTCTTTCGCGACTCTAAATAAACTGAACTTCCCACTGCAATCATCACGGGTGGCTTCAAGACTGACAGGCTGGAAATGGGATTTCTCTGGCGAGCAGATGAATCTCTAAATGGGGAAGGCAGGAGGGATATTTGGCCATTTACCCCATAAAGATTTCATTTGACAACCCTTCAACCTCCACCCACTGCTGCAGTATCTGTGTGAGTGTGTGTGTGTGTGTGTGTGTGTGTGTTTGTGTTTTTGTGTGTGTGGGTTAGTGAGTAAATCAGGTGTGAATCTGGCTTGTTATAGTCTGGTTTGGTGTCTTGAGTGGGTCTTCCAGGTAGAGAACACCTACACGACAAACTTTCATGTGTGGGGGCGAGTGTGAATTAGACAGCTGTAAGGCGCCACGGGCCAGTCACCCAATCCGTGACAGCAAAATGAATATCAGTGGAAATGGTGAAAATATATTCCCACATTTATTCCCAGATGGTGCGATTTTCGTTCGGAGCAAAACACAGCTTGTCGCAAATAATGTGTCTCAGGACGGACTGAATATTGACAGTCTTTTGTCTTTTGTGAATGCAATTCGGTGTGTTTGGTAATGTGTGTTTTGACTGGCGCTGAGATTGGATGCTTTTGATTTGTCATCTGCTCATGAGCCTTATTCACATGAGGCTGATTTACTCAGAGAAATCTGATTTTCACAGATGTACTATGTGGTTTAATTCTCGCCTGAATCAAATGCTTTTGCGTGTTTTTCACACAATTTCTGTGAAAGAGAAATTACCTGTATTTGGCTCTCTAAAAAATCTAATGTCTTTCATTGGCAAGGAAATTTCAGCAATTTTTAGCATATCTTTCATGACTCATTATTGGACCTGTTACTCAAAATTGTATTAAAAATGCACAATTACTTCATGAAATTATGGACACAAGTTGAATTAAAAATACATTATAGTAAAGTCATGTCAGGGTTATTATTGTTAACTGAAATTAAATCCATATAAAGACATTTTTGTTACATGAAATAAAATAATCGTTTCAAGTAAACCTTTTTAAAAAAAATCTATTTGGCATTTGGCATATATATATATATAATATTTTAATTATAAAATATCTTGCATTTCCAATTATAACTGATTTTATTTACATTAAAAAAAAAAAAAACTAATATTTTAATATTAAATATTTTCTATTTATATTATATTTCAAATATAATCCCTTTTCACTCATAATTTGACCAAAGATAAAATTTCAAAAGTCTCAAATATTTTAGAAGTAAGAATGACTCAGTTAGAAATGATTTTGTAATTATTAATTATAAAACGACAGATTTTTATAGTGTTTCTCACACATTCTCTGTAAAAGAGAAATGACCTGTATACCTGTATTCTTTGATTGCCAAGGAAATATCAGCAATTTTAATTAAAATGTCTGAAATTAAATCCATATAAAGACATTTTTGTTAACATTTTATCTTTTCAAGTAAATAAACTTTTTTTCATCTAGTTGGCAAGGCAACATTTCAAATTTTCATTTAGTTTAACTTGATATACAGAAAAAATAAAATTATAAACTAAAATATATACTAAAATTATATTAAAATATATTAAAATTATTAATATGTGTAAATAAATGTATAAAACTAAGAAATATTGTAATTATAAAATATTTTGCATTTCCAATTAAAATTATAGAATAAAATAAAATATATACAAAAAACTAAAATGATATTAAAGATGACAACTAAAACTAAACCAAAATTGATAAAAACCCTTGTAGATATATATGTTTTATATTATATATATATATATATATATATATATATATATATATATATATTTTATTATAAAATATTTTGCATTTTCAATTAAAATTATAAACTTAATATAACTAAAATTATATTAAAGATTAAAATTAAAACTGAAACGGAAAAAAAATAGATAACCCTTGATTTTATTTACATTTCTTTTCATTCATTATACTGCCAAAAGATAAAACATTAAATTATTATAAAACTATTTTAAATGAAAAAGCCTTAAAGTATTTTAAATTTTTGTGTTTCCACATATGACTGATTTGATTTAAATCTCTTTTTCACTCATAATTTGACTAAACTGCTGAAAAATAAAATATTTTTAATTCAAAATTATAAAATATTTTAGATTTAAGAATAACTTGAACACACTGTCGATAAACAATTAAATATTTTTAAAATGAAAAGTTATAAAATATTTTAGCTATAAATTAATTTGTAAATATTAATTATAAAACTACAAAATAATTTTTTGGTTTATAAAAAAACAAAAACAAAACTATTTCACTTGCTATTTTGAAAGTAGGCATTGTGTACTGCAGAGTATGCAATTACTAGTGAGTGTTCAATTTCGAACATAACCGCATATTATATTTAAAGAGACTGTAGGCACTGTGCAGTCTATATATCCCAAAGCATGAAACTGATTATCAGAAATGTTCTGCTGCACTGGAGCAAGTGAGGAAGAACCTTCAAAATTTCTAAAATAGTCCCATTTTGTTGGTGTTTGCTGGCGAAGCAGGACTCAGCATGGTGTGGCGCTAAAATAAGCCCCTGACCCTGTGACATCAGTACCTTTCAGCGTTTTCTTCTTCTCATATTGCTGTTAGTGCCCGCAGAGAATGTGTTCATGAATAATTTAGAGGTCCTTCACAAGTGGGCCTAAACTGGGTCTTTCTTAGAGACGAGACTGACGGACCTTGACGGAGACATTCTGGAATTTTAGAATATTTTGCGTTTGTTATATTTGTTTCTTAACATGCAGTAAAATGCAATGGACATTCTAATTATGATGTATGGCTGCACCTCCTCCTCTATGATGTCATAGTTGTATCTCAGTGTGAACGTGGAAAAACAAGCTTGTCTGCTTGCTGACAGTGTTGTGTAAGATTCAGTTCCTCTGCAGAATATAATTGCCATTAGACAACAAATACTCCAGTTTGTCCCTGATGGTAGATACTGTAACTACACCACTATGCTGCTAGAAATCATCTTTCTTTATTAAAGACCATTCAAAGATGCAGTAGCCATGTTTTTGTTTTTTTGTTTTTTTGCAAGAAAAATGTTCTGTTTTAGAAAAATTATTTATTTAAATGTAATTATTTAATTTAATTTATTATTAATTTATTAACTTATTAATTTAATTTATTTAAATAAATAGAAATATATTTATTTTATTTTTTATTTTCAGCTCAGGTGGTTGGTTGATCCAATTAAATGCCGTTTTAATGCATTTCCAATTATGAAATCGTATATATGTTGTCAGCTTAGGTGATTGACTGATCCAATGAAATGCTCTTTAATGTAAATATAAATTGTGGTATTACCATAGCTGTTCTGCCATTTAACCTAAAAGTCAGTATTTTGCATTTTGACTGGCCTTATTGTCTTTTATTGTTGTATTTTAGTTTAAATTATGTCTTGTATTGAACTAATAAATTAATTATTAATTGAACTAAAACATAAAACTTTACTTAAAATGAAATAAACATTAACTGAAATAAAGGAAAGCAACATTTCTCAATTCCATTTTTTAGTTTTCAATGTACTAAAATAATTAAAAACTAAAATAGAAACAATTAAAAATAAAACACTAAGCTACTGAATATGACAAAAATGACAAAAAATTTAGCTAAAAGTAAAAAAAAAAAAAAATCTACACAATCTACTAATGTTTCTATATATTAAAATTAAAACACTGAATTATGCTAAAATAATGCCGTCAAATAAAGAACGGGATTCAGAGTGAGGATTTACTATTGCAAAGCACTGAACTAAGCATGGATTTCTGGTCATGCCAGGTCATTTTTATCACTTCATTCTCATTTACACTCATATTTTCTTGTTATTTTTCTCAAGTTTATCTTCAAAGGGGCGAATTTGACCCCAAACGCACTCTGTGAAGATGAAAAAGACAGGGCGAGGAAACGCTGTCTTGTAAATCAAATAAATGAGCTATTTATAAGAGCGTTAGCTGAAGTATCAAAGCTTTCTCGAGCGTTGATCACAACAACTGACGGCATGTGTTTCTGAAACAGAGCCCGGCAGCGCTGAATAATTTACGATATTTGTTTTTGCATAGTCATGTTTCAGATGAGAGTGTGTTTATGTTCTTTTTACCTGATCTCACAAAACAAGTGCATAAAACTGCTTTAATTAAGGTTTTTACACTGTTCTGAAAGATTTAACTTGAGTTTGTCACTCATTTATTTTAGATTATGCATTTTGTATTACTATTATTGCAAATTCCCTAATGACTGTGATTGTTAAGTTGTAATATGTCTAGAGAGAGCTGACCATTTGCATTCCCATTTATTTCAATGGCATTTGCTTGGCTGGTAAATGCAGTACTGGAAGTATATAAAGCCATCATTGCATCAGCCAAGCAACTGACATTGGGATGCATGGGAATATCACAAAAGATGTAGATTGTTTGTTTTGTAGAAATGTAACATTACATCACTTGCTCACCAATTGATCCTCTGCAGTGAATGGGTGCCATCAGAATGAGTCCAAACAGCTGATAAAAACATCACAATAATCCACAATTAATCCACACCACTCCAGTCCATCAATTAACATCTTAAGAAGCCAAAAGCTGCATGTTTGTAAGAAACAAATCATTGATATTTTTAACTTTAAACCATTCCTTTTGGTTAAAATACAGGTCCTCTATCCATAATATTCTCTTCTCCAGTGAAAAGGAGAAGAAATAAGCACAGATCAAAAACAGCTATAAACAAATATGTGGGTTGATTTTAATGTAAGAGTATTATGGACTATTAGTAATAATAATAATATTAATAAATATATATTTTTTGTAAATTTGATATATCAATAAATATTTAAAAATGTATTAATTTGCAATAAAAGGCCACTCTAAAATGTGCAGTGTTATCACACAGCACAATGCCACAGATGTCTCAAGTTTTGAGGGAGCGTGCAGTTGGCATGCTGACTGCAGAAATGTCCACCAGAGCTGTTGCCTGTGAATTGAATGTTCATTTCTCTACCATAAGCCGTCTCCAAAAACGTTTCAGAGAATTTGGCAGTACATCCAAACCGGCCTCACAACTGCAGACCACGTGTAACCACACCAGCCCATGATCTCCACATTCAGCATCTTCACCTCCAAGAACGTCTGAGACTAGCCACTCAGACAGCTGCTGTAACAATCGGTTTGCATAACCAAAAAAGGTCTGCACAAACTGTCAGAAACCGTCTCAGGGAAGCTCATCTGCATGCTCGTTGTCCTGATCGGGGTCTCGACCTGACTGCAGTTTGTCGTCGTAACCGACTTGAGTGGGCAAATGCTCACATTCGATTGTGTCTGGCACTTTGGAGAGGTGTTCTCTTCATGGATGAATCCCAATTTTCACTGTACAGGGCAGATGGCAGACAGCATGTATGGTGTTGTGTGGGTGAGCGGTTTGCTGATGTCAACGTTGTGGATCTAGTGGCCCATGGTGGTGGTGGGGTTATGGTATGGGCAGGCATGGACAATGACATGGGTGCATTTTATTGATGGCATTTTGAATGCACAGAGATACCGTGACAAGATCCTGAGGCCCATTGTTGTGCCATTCATCCACGACCATCACCTTATGTTGCAGCATGATAATGCACGGCCCCATGTTGCAAGGATTTGTACACAATTCCTGGAAGCTGAAAACATCCCAGTTCTTGCATGGCCAGCATTTGGCTTGACCCTCAATTTCCAATGTGGCAAAATTGGATTTAAAATCCACAATAACCAGTTTCACAATATCTGACATAACTGAAAGCCTCTTGCAGAATTAAACATGCATATAATATGACAGCAATGTGGCACAATACTGCGACTAATGATGCATGAAATCTGGGTGAGCTAGTGGTTTGCATGTATGTGTCCTATATAGTTTTTTATTTGGCTGGATTTTGATTTGGTGTCTGTTTAGTGCCACAGTAATGAGCTGAATCGTCTATAATTAGTTAATGTGGACTGAAATATAATGTACACATGCAAAACAGCCTCTGATACTGTAATCTACTCAATTATGATCTATTTTTTAATTATGATCTATTTTAATTATGATGATTAATGCTGGTGTTATATTAGAGCACTATGGCTTTCATTTTCAATACCGTTGTGTACAAAAGATTCAGCTCTGAGCAAAACCAACTGGCTTATGAAATATGGGTCCCGTCTTTATTGCATTGTTTCTTTTTGGTGACAGGCGTAATTGATCAAACCCAGAATTAAAATGGCCGTATTCGGGGACAGGAAAGCTCTCCGTTCGCTTTCATCAGATTTGAGTGAGCGGATCGGATCAGTTTGTTTATTGAATCTGCTGCTGAATTCATTTGGTTCAGTCCTGGGTGAAATAAAACCCAAATTGTATCCCTGAGGGTAATGTTTTAAGGATATTTAATCAGGACAGGATCAGAATTAATTTTGGGTGACTCCCGGGAAGCTTTGCCTGAACTCAATTTGAGTGTCTGCCAGACCTTGAAATGATTGTCAATGGAGAATCACTATTAGACAAATATTTAGTCTGGAAGATTGTTCAATCTTGTTTCGTTTTAGGAAGGTTTATTTTAGACTGAATCTGAAATTGCTTCACTTTTGCTCATATTTAGGATCTGAATAAACTCCTCACCCTAATTATTACATGTGGCTCTTTGAGGGGAGCGACTATTGCGTGAAAAACATATTTGTGCTTTGCTTTGTGTCGGTGAAACGCCGGAACAATGCAAACACTGAACGTTTAGTCAGTCATTAGTCTCTTGATTGTGGTATTATATTCTGGCTAATTATCTGTGAAGATTAATTTCATCCTCTTGAGCTGCTTAAAAATGAATGTGAAGGAGTATGGAGGTTCTGATTTGCACTGTCTGTCTGTCGTCTGCTTTCAGAATGACACAAAGTGCTGGGAGAATTTCGCTGTATTTGTGGAGCGCACCAGACCGTCCAACCTGTCTCACGTGATGCTGAGCATGTAAAGATCCGGACTGAGGTAAGAAGACGTTTATTAAAGTGGTTCTCAACTGGTTTTTGCTGAAGGGCTCCAATTTTACAGCTTGTGCTGAATTAACACATTTAACACATTATTATTGAAACAAATGTATTATTTGTAGTTTAAAATCATTGAAATTTATTAACTAAATAAAATAATATTATATTATAATATTGTTTATTAAAATAAATTGTTTATATTGCTAATGTAATATATGTATATATGTGTGTGTGTGTGTGTGTGTGTATCTATATATATAAAATATATAAAATGTTTTTATATACACACACACACACACACACACACATATATATATATATATATAATTGTATAATTATTATTGTATAATTATATAATTATATTGTATAATAATAATTATTAAATATATAATTATAGAATATATAATGTATAAAAACATCAAATGTGTTATTGTTGAAATATATAAGTAGTGGTTAATTAAATTAAATGTAAATAAATTTCAATATAATAAATAATTAATATCCAAATATTTTGTATAAAATTATTGAATATATTTTTATAATTGAAATGTTTACAATTATACTTATTATTTTTAGAAATATATTTAGATTGTTTCTTAATAATGATTATATATATTTGTTATACTAAATATTTATATGTATTATTGAAATGTATTGTATGTTTGTAGTTTAAATTTATTCAAATTATTTAATTAAAATAATTAATTAAAATTCATATATATACATATATATATATATGTGTGTGTGTGTGTGTGTGTGTGTGTGAATTTTAATGAGCAGTAACTGTAATAAAATTAAAATTAATTAATTTAAATTAACAATAATTGTAATTAAAATAAATATCAATATAATAAATAAATATCCTAATATTTATTATAGAAATATTGAATGTTTGTATATTATATTAAATACATATTTAGATTGTCTTAATAATGATTATACGTATTTATTATACTAAATATTAAATGTATTATTGAAATTTATTATTTGTAGTTTGAATTTATTCAAACTATTTAATTCAAATGATTGTTAATTAAAATTAATATACACACACACACATTTTAAAATATCAACAAATATTTAAAAATATATATTAACATGTAAAAAAAAATTTTTTTCAATATTTATATATTATAAAGTTGTAATATATTATTATTGATGATTATTAAAATGCATTATTTGTGGTGTACTTTTATTGAAATTCATTACTTAAGTAAAGTGAATGAATACAAATATTTTTAAATATATATACACTCCTGAACAAAATCTTAAGACCAGGGGAAACATTACAAGTATTCACATTTTGTGCTGGTGGATCGTAACCAAGTTGTAAGTACTGCTTCAAAATGGCAAAAGAAGAAACTGGAGCAGGAGCCAAAAAATAGAGAGTAGGCAATTCATAGAAAACTTAGGAAAACTCAAACAGGCTGTTCATCAGCTGATCAAAAGTTTAAGACCATAGCCTTAAAAAGTTAAAATCTGCCGAAAATATGGCTTTGATGTCATTGTTCTTCAGGCAGTCACACTATCATGACCTCCTGATGGCACAGGCAAAAAGGCTTTCTGTCTTTGAATGTGGCAGGATTGTTGAGCTGCATGCGCAACGCCTCGCACAACGCACCATCGCTGCCGAGATTGGACATAATAAGACAGCCATTTCACATTTCTCAAAAGATCCTGAGAGTTATGAGACAAAAAAGTCAAGTGGTAGACCCAAAGAAAATTCACCTGTATTGAGCCGGAGGATCTGACGGGCTGTCCGTGAAGACACCGACTGATCCTCGACCCAAATTGAGGCCCTTACTGATGCTGACTGCAGCCCAAAAACCACAAGACAGCATCTGCAAGAGAAGGGCTTCAAGAACAAAAAACATCTTCAAAGGCCAGATCTCCTCCCATGCCACAAACTTGCCCGTTTGGAATTTGCAAGGGAGCACCAAACATGGGACACTGAAAGATGGAAGAAAGTTTTATTCTCTGACAAGAAAAAATGTAACCTGGATGGTCCTAATGGCTTCTAATGTTACTGGCATGACATGGAGATCCCACTGGAGATGTTTTCTACGTGGCACAGTGGAGGAGGCTCCATCATGATCTGGGATGCTTTTTCCTTCAATGGGAAAATGAAGCTTCAGGTTGTGTAGGGGCGTCAAATGGCCGCTGGCTTTGTAGACATGTTGCAGTGGGCATCCCTCTTGACTGAGGGCCCTCGTCTGTGAGGTAATGACTGGGTCTTTCAACAGGACAGCGCTGCAGTACACGACGCCCACCTGACGAAGGTGAATAACGTCGCTCTTTTGGACCTTTCTGTGTGTTACCCTGATCTAAATTGCATTGAGAATGTTTGGGGATGGATGGCAAGGAAAGTTTACAAAAAAATACGTCAGTTCCAGACTGTGGATGCCCTTCGTGAAGCCATCTTCACCACATGGACACACGTTCCCACCAGCCTCCTGGAACCAGTCGCATCAAGCATACCAAAATGAATGCTTTAAGTAATCAGTAAAAGTGGTGGGGCTGCTCACTATTGAGTCCTTTTTTGACACTTTTAGCTCTGTTGTGGGTTTTTTTGGGCGATGGTCTTAAACTTTTGATCAGCTGATGAACAGCCTGTTTGAGTTTTCTTCAGTTTTCTATGAATTGCCTACTCTCTATTTTTTGGCTCTTGCTCCTGTTTCTTCTTTTGCCATTTCGAAGCAGTACTTACAACCTGGTTACGATCCACCAGCACAAAATGTGAATACTTGTAATGTTTCCCCTGGTCTTAAGATTCTGTTCAGGAGTGTATATATGTGTGTGTGTGTGTGTGTGTAAAAACTGAAATTGCATGTAATAGAGTTCTATTTTCTTAAACTGTTTTTTAAATTAATATTAGCGACTTAATTTTAGTTATTGTAGCCAAAAACAAATAATATGAGAAGAGTTTTCTCCGCCCTTCTAAAAGATAGACATTGATATTCTTATTTTATTGTCCTAAATCATTTTATGGTTAGTTGCATTTTGTATTAGTTGCATTTTGACCCATCAGAGCAGACCCATGACCTATTTTGGCACACCAGTTGAGAACCGCTGTTTTCCAGCACGCTGCAGTGGAAACTGCGCTCGCCTTTGAACACAAGCTTTGTGCCTTTGCCGCTTGTTATTGTTCACTTTCACAGCGCAGTGGCCTTGATTGTGCTGATCTGCTGCATTCGTAATGTACTTCAGAATGGGAAGATCAAGTTTGTGCTCTGGCAGTCTTGTTCAATCAATAATGAAACGAGGTCTTTGTCTAGCACCCTGTCAGACGTGTGTTTCTGCTCAAATCTGGACTAGAAACGGCAAACTGGCGCCGGTTTATGCATGCACGAGTCCATGTGATTTCAAGGCTCCGAGCTCAGACTTTGTTGTCGAAAAGATAAATGACTGCCGGTGGAATATAAACGAATTCATCTATAGAACGTCCCCTAACCGCAAGCAAGTGCACGTGCGCAACATAGTCAACAAAAGCCAATTTGATTTAACCTCCAAAGAGCTTTGTGACATGCTCATTTTTTTTCTGGGTGCTTCTATAGCATTGGTGAGATTGAATGAGGGGCCCTTGGGGGCAGGTCTTGTATATGAAGAGTCAAACATGGAGATTTGTGTGCAGATTGATGGGCCGTCTGCCAATAGTTCATCAGCTGGCGGTGCGCTCTGCCGCTCGCTCCCGCTCAGATTTATGATGTCATAATGCCGATGAGTGACCTCCAGTAAGGCAAAACCACCGCTGCTGCAGTTTCATCACTTTGATGGGAGTGGCGTCTTTAACTTTGCCAATAACTTTCAGTCGGAAACTACAACTTTACAGGGTTTGTGTTGGATTACTACTACATATATTGTTACTACTACATATATTGTAAAAATGTCAATTTGGTGTAAAGCTGCTTTGCAACGATATGTATCGTGAAAAGCGCTATACAAATGAATTTGAATTGAATTGAATAGCGCACTGTGGGTTTGGGGTTGTACTGTGAGATGACTGTAAGTAAGCAATTGTCAAGTTGACTACCTTACAATTTATTTGTTTTTATTAGTGCTTTAAAATTGTTGTTCTGTTTGAGTGATCTGAACATGTCAGATCAAAGTTTTTAATGTTTTTTTTAATATAATCGCTTTATGTTTTTAATGGTGTTCAAATTAATTTTTCCCAAAGATGGTTTCCGTCATTTGAGGTAGTTTTTATTACGCTGATTTATGTTTAAGTGTTCGTTATTTGATGCTATAAAAATGGGGTGTGGTGTCATGATTGTGATGACTTTATTTCTTGCAATTGCAAGTTTATATCTCTTTAAAAATTTTTCTTGAAAACTGCAATCTTATATCACACAGTTCTAAGGAAAAGTCAGATTTGCTTGTTTATCTTGCAATTCTGACTTTATTACTCGCAATTGCGAGTTTATGTATCACAATTTTGAGAAAAATGTCAGAATTGCGAGATGTAAACTCACAATTGTGAGAAAAAAGTCAGAAATGCAAGTTTATATCTCGCAATTCTGACTTTATTTCTAGCAATTATGTGTTTATATCCTGCAATTCTGACTTTAAATCTCACAATTGTATGTGTATCTCACAATTCTGAGAACAAAAGTCAGAAATGCGAGATGTAAATTCACAATTGTGAGAAAAGTCAGAACTGTGATAAAAAGTAATAAAAAGATAAAAAGTCTGAGAAAAAAAGTTGCTGATATAAATAGTTGCAATTACCTTTTTACTTTATTCTGTGGTGGAAATGGGCTTACATAAAATACATCATGATACTACGAATGTGCCAGATTTAGCCAATAGTTAATTTCTTTAGACCACCTTAAATCTAACAGACATGGTCTGAAAACTACAAACCACAATTTAGATTTCGTAGTGTATAAAGCATGAAGGAAAGTCTTCAAACCCAGGTATGAATGGCTTGCTGTAATTTATACAGGACAATGTCATGATATACGGCTCCAAAAGAGTTAAATTGACGTAAGGACTCTTACAAAGATTCCTCCTTACGAATTTAACAAAAAAAAGCCAGGACTTGTGTGCCTTAAAACCAAAAGGCTGTTGACTTTGAGCTCGAACAGAAGTGAAAGCGTAAATGAAATGCTGTGTGGCTGTAGGTGAGTGACAGGCGGCTGATTAATGAAAGTCTTTCTGTAGGTTCAGCTTGATGACCTGAACTGAAGTCGCTTCGTCTGATGAGTCATTCCCACAATAACGTCACTCTCACTTCAGGCACTTCTGGAGGAGGAGCTCCTCTCACATATTTACATCATTCACGTATGATACTGGCATTTTTGATGACATAGTGGTTGTGGCATTTGTTGGTTAGCATGTTAGCAACCCTGATGGAAAATCCACAGCAACTAAGATTTTCCTTCTGATTTTTTTGACAGCTGTTGTGTCAGCATTTGTGATCGTGTTCATTTTAAAATATTTTAATTTGCTTGTCTTTGAGTCTATGTACTCGTAAAAACATGCCAAAATAGATTTTTATATTTCTGAAGAAAATGTGAGTGTAGTACATGTCACAATTAGTGTTATGACTGTTTAAACACATTTTTATGTGGTTGTTAAAGGGGTCATCAGATGCTAAGTTCACTTTTACTTCTTGTTTGAACATTAATGTGTGTTGGCAGTGTATGTACACATTACCCTGGTTTTTAATTAATCTGTAAAAATAATATTCCCTTTTTCAAATCGAGCCATTCTCAGATGCCTGTCGGTGTGGCGTCACACAGACAGAGGCCGCTCCCACGATAGTTGATTGACATGACCGTCTTACCTCAGACCAGCTGTAACAGTCCGACCTCCATTGTTTGGATGCTGGAGCAGGAATGTAAGTTAGACAAGAATATTTCTGATTGAGGTGTTGTGTTGCTGGATGTAATAATAAACATAGAGGTCATTTACTCCCGACATCTGAGCCGCTGAAGATGCAGTAAATTACGTTTGTTTGTGAAGGGAATGCGCCTCCTGATCTACATAAATGCGTCTATGTTCACGCGAATCATTCGTGATCCAGCTTCACTTACAGCAGCAGTGAGTATAAGGGTTTTTTATTAATTTTTGCAATCGTCTTTCCTATTGACGTGCTGGTTAGCAAGTTTAGCAGCTAAATGCGGCTAAAGTAAACAGGCTCGTCACTCCACATTTAAGCACGTTTTTCCTAGGGTGTTGTTAGTGTTTACTCACATTTGTTATGTGGTTGCTAAGATATTAATTTATTTACAGATACTAGGGTGTTCTGGTGTTTTAATTAGTGTGTTGCTATGCAGTTTCTATGGCGTTACGATTGTTTAATGTTCATGTGGCTGCTAAGATGTTGTTCCTAGGGTGTTTACTAGGGATGTCACAGTACTCAATATAATATTGAACCGTTCGGTATGACATCCATGGTTTAATACGTGCTTGTGAATTGCATTTTTTCGGTTTTGTATGAACAATTTCCTTGTTTTATTTCTCTCGAAATTTGCTTTGTGTGTGTACCTGTGAACACTTGCAAAGCGTCTTCCCTTCTAAAAAAATACAATGATAAACCTTTCTAAACTTGTTGTCCAACAAAAGAGAACATTATAACTTAGTTTGAAATAACTTTTGTGATCTGATGTGGATTCTTATCATAGAATGAGGCACACAATATATTCTATACTGTATGTCGATTAGCAATGGCTTACAAATATACTTAGTCATTATGAAAATTTGTGACTGTTTGACTGCATGGTTTATATACAGTTGCTAGGGTGTCCTGGGTGTGTTTTGCTTTGTTTTCTGTTTAGTTTTGTTTAGTTTCACTTTGTTTTGTTTTGCTTCATTTCGCTATGTGATTCCTAGGGTCTTATGAGGTGTTCATGCTCATTTTGTGCATAAACTCTAGGTTTTCTGAGTCATGTGTCTTGCATGAACTAGTTCTTGCATCCCTGTGATCTTCTGGTCTCTGGCTCATGTTCCTCCTTCAGTGTGCATCCGTGGGATTTCTTGTTCTGTTTTCTGGTCCAGCAGGTGAAAAAGCTGCATTTGATCACTTAGTAAAGTATCAGCACATTCTCCTCAACAGCACACTTGATTTGAGGAATCATTGGCGTCTGTAGAGCCAATGGTGCGGGACAGGTTATGTCTTTGCAAACACCACTTATCTCTGTATCCAGCTGTGTGTTTGTGCTGGACAGAAACAGTGTGACTGGTATTACGGGATGTCATTGTGAGTGTGGATGTCCTCTGTACTTCATCCTCAGGCAAAATGATTCACCAGCTTCGGATAAGAACGACAGCAGATTAACACCGCATGCTTGCGTTCAGCAGAACCGCCACATAAACACACACATTAGCGTTTGACTGTGTTTGAATAGCTCATGGCAGAGGACATGATTGAGGCTCTTAGTGTCTTAGCAGAGAACATGCTCTTTAACTTTTGTTTAGACGTTGTCAATACCAGATCGATCGAACTCCCACGCGGTGCTTAGGATTGCAGATTAATTCCTGCAGTTTTTCTGGCTGCGATTATTACGGAGGAGTATTGCTTGCACATCTCTCATTCACATTGCTCTGTTTAGTATGTGATGGTTTTTAGAGATATACTGCAAATGCAGATATAGACTGCACTCTTAGCATGTTATATAACAGTAAAATCTTCTGGCCAATCACCCTCATTTTGCTCAAGTTTATTCCAGAGGAAAAACAAACTGAAAGGTATGCTGGGAGATTTGAACGATAGCACAAATGTATCATTTATTGTAGAATTTAATGAAGAATTTGTGAGCCTTACTTAGCTGAGCTAAACTCAGCACCACAATGCAAGTACGCTGAGGGTGGACTGTGGTTGCTGTGCAGTTGCTAATTGTACTGGGTGGTTGTCAGGGCGTTGCCAGGGAGATTGACATATGTGTCATTCACAGTTGAACTAATAATGCCTTAAAAAATGTCAAATCCCTTCTTGAATTTGATTTTTCATTGAGGTACCAAAAAAGATGCAGGCTTGCCAATTTATTGAAATAAAATTATAATAAATGAAAATTTAAAGAAAATCACAAGAAAATTTTGTCAAGACAAACTGTGATTTTTCAGATTGATAGATGGATGGTTAAAATGAACAAATGAATAAAAGAGTGATAGAAAGAACAAACAAATGAACGAACAAATGATAATAGAAAGAGTGAACAAACAAACAATAGAAAGAATGAACAATAGATAGAATGAACAAACTAATTTTTGGATGGATGGATGGACGAATAATAGAAAGAACAAACTAATGAATGAACAAACAAATGAACAATAGAGTAGAAATAATGAACAAAAACAGTTACTACTAAATATGTTGTAAAAACTTTAATTTGCTGTAAAGTTGCTTTGCAACGATATGTATCATGAAAGGCACTATACAAATACATTTGAATTGAAATTGAATTGAATAGAATGAATCAATGAATCGATGAACGAGCAAACAAACAAATTATTGAATAGTAAATACAAAGAATGAACGATAGACAGATAGATAGATAGATGATAGATAGATGATAGATAGATAGATAGATAGATAGATAGATAGATAGATAGATAGATAGATAGATAGATGAACAAATGATTGAACAAATAACAAAATAGAAAGAATGAATGAACAAGTTAAAAAACTAACAAACAATAGGTTGAAAGAATGAATGAAAGAACAATCGATGGATGGATAGATAGATATTGAATTAATGAACAAATGAACAACAGAACGAACAAACGATAGGTAGAAAGAATAAATGAAAGAACGTTAGATAGATAGATAGATAGATAGATAGATAGATAGATAGATAGATAGAATTAACAAATGAACAATTGATAGATACAAAGAACACATGAATGAATGAATGAGCAAATGAACGAACAATAGGTAGAAAGGATAAATGAAAGAACAGTAGAAGGATAGACAGATAGATAGATAGAAAGAAAGAATTAATAAATGAACAAACCAACAATTGACAGATAGAAAGAATGCATGAATGAATGAACGAACAAGCAAACGAACGAACAGTAGGTAGAAAGAATGAATGAAAGAACGATAGGTAGAACTATAGGTAGAACGATAGACAGATAGAGAGATAGATAGAGAGCTAGATAGATAGATAGATAGATAGATAGATAGATAGATCAATAGAGAGATAGAGAGATGGTGTGTTCATGCTCTTAAACCTCACAGTCGCACTTTGGTTTGGATTTCCTGCTGTTTGTTGCAGCAGTTGTGGAGTCAAAACCAGCTCCATGAGGAACATCCTGTATCAGAGTGCCTCAGCGCGCCTCACCCGCTCCAGCATCACAGCGACCGACACACGACGGCTTCAAAGAGAAGCCCTGACACTCAGATGTGCGTGTGAGTTTCTGAAGCGTCCCGTACATGAATATGGATGCGCGCGTGCTGTGATTGGCTCAGCCGTGGTTGATTGACGTCCTCTGACAGACTCCCGCTTCATGTTAAATTAAAGATCACCAGAGACCCCGGATTCATAATTCAGACTCAGATTTAAGACGTGACCAACATTAGATATGATGAGCGCTGTGGGTTTACCGCATTAATGTGGGCTGAACGTACAGTTCAGAGGGTCTCTGTCATTTTCCCCTCAGTGGTTTTTATATAGTGTGAATTAAAACGGATACAAAGAACCAGAAAAGAAGTTCCCAGATGTGAAAAACAAGCCCTATTTTGCTTTCCTTCCTCCTCCAACTGACTTCCTAAGCGACCAGTGCTTAACATCGGGGAATCAATATTAAACAAATCTCCATTGACGAGCTGGTGGTTCATATAAATGCTTGTCAAAGAAATCTGTCGACTGTCAGGATTTCATTCATGTGTTATTCAAATGCACTCAATACAGCATCATAATGGAGCTCAGTCGATGGCATATTTTGATGTGAACGACAGTGATGGTACATTTAATATGCAGGGGTGTCTTAAAGGGACAGTACACCCAAAAATGAAAACTGTAGTGAATATATTGTCAAATGTGATTTATTGCTATGATCAAAGCTGAATTTTAAACATCATTATCAGTGTTTAAAACTTCAGCTTTAAATGTTTTGTCCACTCTTGCTCAATTTAGAGCAGTGACAGGATTGAATGCGAATGAGCATTGTGATCGGAGGAGAGATGAGTCACATGGGCTGAATCCGAGTCAGGGCAGGTAATGAACATTACGTGATTGTTCCATTATTTTGAATCAATTTTCTTTCAGACTGTATTAACATCATGTCACTCTTTAGATCAGTAAATGGGTTTCTGTATAAGTGTGGTTCTGCTCATATTAGTAATGTGAGCGGCAGAGATGACAGCAGCCTGGCTAATACAACGCAGCTCTGTTTCTCTCTCTTTCTGTGTGTGTGAGATATTGAGGTCAGACTGAGGCAGAGACTCAATATCCAGCTGAGATACAGCACTGTGTGTTTACCACTGCTAATAATGTTTCGAAGAAGCCGTCCACTTCAGAAACCAGTGTCAACACTTCCTTTCCCTGCAGAGCTGATGTCATCCTCATCATTTTATTTTGTCATTTGTTTTTTCTAAATACACAAACACATATTTTGAAATCCTTGAGAGGAAATTAAATAGACTCAATTTATAAATATATACACTGCTGCTTAAAACTTCAGAATCAGTACGATTTTTAATGTTTTTTAGAGAAGTCTCTTCTGCTCAAGGCTGTGTTTATTTGATTAAAAATACAGAAATAAACTGTAATATTGTGAAATATTATTGCAATTTTAAATTGTGGTTTTCTATTTTAATGCATTTTAAAATAGAATTTATTCCTGTGATCAAAGCTGAATTTTCAGCATCATTACTCCAGTCTTCAATGTCACATGATTCTTCAGAAATCATTCTAAGATGCTGATTATCAATTTTGGAAACAGTTGTGCTGCTTAATATTTTTTTTGGAACCTGTGATATTTTTTTCAGGATTCTTTAATGAATAAAATATTAAAAAGTACAGCATTTATATAAAATAGAAATCTTTTCTAACAATATATACTACCATTTAAAGTTTGGGGTTGGTTAATTTCTTTCTTTCTTTCTTTCTTTCTTTGACAGAAAGTAATACTTTTTGGTTCAACTTTATATTAAGTGGCCATAACTACTATGTTCTTGCATCAAAAAATAAGTACAATGTACTTAATGTGGTCATATTGTATTGCAAAACACTTTAGGGAGAGGTCTGGTGATATGGGTAGGTTTAAGGGCGGGTTAGGGGTGTACAGAGTAATTATAAATGTAATTACAGAAATGAATTACAGATGCAGTTACATGCAGGTATTTTTAAAATCTAAGTACAATATAAATACATGTATGTACACAATAAGTGCATTGTATCAAATAATTTCAATGTAAGTACTTAGTAGTTAAGGCCACTTAATATAAAGTGGGACCTACTTTTCAGACTTACAGACTTACAGTTGAGGTCGAAAGTTTACATGCACCTTGCAGAATCTGTAAAATGTTAATTATTTTGCCAAAGTAACAGGGATCATGCAAATTTAGTACTGACCTGAATAAAATATTTCACATAAAATACATTTACATGTAGTCCACAAGAGAAAATAAGTTAAAAAAAAAAAAAGACCCCGTTCATACATACACTTGATTCCTAATACTGTGTTGTTACCTGAATGATCCATAGCTGTGTTTTTTTGTTTAGTGATAGTTGTTCATGAGTCCCTTATTTGTCCTGAACAGTTAAACTGCCTGCTGTCCTTCAGAAAACCCCTTCAGGTCCCACAGATTCTTAGTTTTTTCCGCATTTTTGTGTATTTGAACCCTTTCCAACAATGACTGTATGATTTTGAGATCCATCTTTTCAGACTGAGGACAACTGAGGGACTCATATGCAACTATTACAGAAGGTTCAAACACTCACTGATGCTCCAGAAGGAAGCAATGCATTAAGAGCCAGGGGTGTAAACTTTTGAACGGAATGAGGATGTGCCTAAATATCACTTTTTTCATGCAGTACTGCCCTTCAGAAGCTACAGAAGATACTTACATGTTCCTCAGAGACAAAATAAGTTAAAATCACCCTGATCTCAAATTTCAAAAAGTTTTCACCCCCTGGCCCCTGCATTGTTTTTCCTTCTGAAACATCAGCGAGTGTTTAAACCACAGCTGTGGATCATTCAGGTAACAACACAGTATTAAGAATCAAGCGTATGTAAACTTTTGAACTGGTTCATTTTTATACATTCAACAATTACTTTTTCTTGTGGACTATATGTAAACATCTTTTATGTGAAATATCTTATTCAGGTCAGTACTAAATAAAAATAACATGCATTTTGTATGATCCCTCTTAGTTTGGTAAAATAATTACCATTTTGCAGATTCTGCAAGGTGTATGTAAACTTTTGACTTCAACAAAAAATTATTTCTTTTTTGAATAAATGCTTTTTTTTTCACAGGTTCCAAAATAATACAACTGTTTTCAGCATTGATAATAAATCAGCATATTAGAATGATTTCTGAAGGATCATGTGACACTGAAGACTGGAGTAATGATGCTGAAAATTCAGCTTTGCCATCACAGGAATAAATTACATTTTAAAGTATATTAAAATAGAAAACTGCTATTTTAAATTGCAAAAATATTTTCTGTATTTTTATTACTGATTCCAAACTTTTAAACAGCAGTGTATATTTTGCTGGATACTCAGTATTTAATGGTGACCAAAGTGTTGTATTAATGCAGTAAGTTTACATTGCATCCCCTAATAAGATGTTGATCATTGTGTTTATTGTTTAGGACGGGTCTCGTTCTGTATTTTTCCATGACTCAGTATTTCTCTTCTGCTGTCAGAGGTGAATGTCGTAGAGCCGCTTTGTCCTCTGATATCCAGACGTTATATATCTGCTCTGCTGCTCTCGTCACAGTGATTTATTGCGCGGCTTTGTGCAGATGGAGGAGGATGAGCTCAATGAAATGTAAGTGAGACTTGGACAATAATCCTGCATGATGTAAACTCATTGACATCACTTGGCTGGAGTTGCAGACGACCTGAGGGACACCTTCACTTCCTGTTACCTCGTCCTCACTTCTGATTAGATAAGAGCATTACTGTTTATTTAAAATATATATTTTTAATTTATGTAATTGATTTTTCAAGCACAATTAAGCATTTAGCACAGATATATGAATATAGGACTCAACGTGACAAGATTTGACGATGTTTGCTAAACCATATCTTGCATCGCCTGGAAAATTCACATAAAAATAAACAACTTATCTATGTCAGAGTGCATTCTGGGAACTTAAACACCAGTATAGTACTGTGAAAATCATACTATTAAAGTTATTCTTAAACTGTAATAAACTATAATACTACTATTAATAAATAGTTGCAAATTAAAACACTTTTCTTTATTTTTCTTGCAATAACTTTGGTGACAGAGTGGATTAGTTGATTATGACAAATGCGTTCACATAAATACAGGGCTCTACGCTTGTTTTTCTTTTTAGGAGCACTTTAGGAGCACAGTCAAAATTTTAGCACCTTCTAATCAATAAATAAAAAATCTGATAAAAATAATCACCATTACAAGGTGATATTTGACTCCTTAAATTTTTCTAACTTTATTAAAATTATGTCATCTTTTATGTCATTTTTTTTTATTATTATATTTTTTACACTTTTTAAAAAATTTTAATTACAACAACAGAATAAGAGCAAGTGGAATAAGAATAAGTTACCAATCAAATGAAATCAGTATTAACAATATTAATGTGTATTACAGAGGTGGCACAGAACACAAAAGTGTCTTGTAGGTGTATTTTCATGTTTAATGAGGCTCAGTGGTGGCATGAGTGCAATCAAATTCATAAATTCAAGTTGAGATTAATGTTTTAAATATAACATTTTGAATACAGAAATATTAAATGATTAAATAACTGAAAAGATACTTTAAAATGAAGCTAAATCTACCAGCAGGTGGTGGCAAGTCACTGATTTAATTACTGAATCATATCATTTTATTTGATTCATTCAAACTGCTGATTCATTCATGAATGGGAAATTAAATCATTGACTCATTAGATTTGTTTAAAAATGCACGCCCGTTCATAAACGAAACACCGCTGTGTTTGAATGGACATGCGCGGCGGCTCAGTTGTAATTTGTTTTAAACTATTTTTGATGATGAAATCAAAATCAGGCAGTAGTGTTATAGTCAGACAATGTAAGTCACTTATTGACTTCGTTTATTTAACTGTTGTATTAAATCAATATGTGACCCTGGACCACAAAACCAGTCTTAAGTCGCTGGGGTATATTTGTAGCATTAGCCAAAAATACATTGTATGGGTCAAAATTATAGATTTTTCTTTTATGCCAAAAATCATTAGAAAATTAAGTAAAGATCATGTTCCATGAAGATATTTTGTAAATTTCCTACTGTAAATATATCAAAACTTAATTTTTGTTTAGTAATATGCATTGCAAAGAACTTAATTTGGACAACTTTAAAGGTGATTTTCTAAATATTTTGATGTTTTTGCACCCTCAGATTCCATATACTGAAATAGTTGTATCTCTGCCAAATACTGTTCTATACTGTTCAAATACTGGTCTTCAAACCATACATCAATAGAAAGCTTATTTATTCAGCTTTCAGATGATGTATAAAGCTCAATGACACTTATGACTGGTTTTGTGGTCCAGGGTCACATATCTCATTTATAAACTCCCTTAAAAATCATTTTCACTCATCATCATGATCTTACAACGTTCCATTATAATCAGCAAAGCTCTCTACACTGCACAATGAATCACTTATTTACACTCTCTACACTGTTTATGAAAGGATTCATGTGATATGTCTATCATACATTACTCAACCTTTGAAACGCAAACACAAATATGCTGATGGGTTCAGTCGCACATGGTGCTCCTAAATATTTTTTCATAGTCACACGGAGTAGTTTTCAGTCGCAGATGCCAGCTGTTCGGCTTTAGTTGTATGTTGCATGTTCAAGCGTGTTTTGTGTTTGTTCATCGACTGTTGTTCCTCGTATCTGAATCCAGCTGTCTCTCTGAGACAAAGCGGTGGTAGACCTGGCGTCTTGCCCGGCATCGTGAATAATTCATGACATGCTAAAGATCTCTTTTAATCTTAATTTTCATTGTGGCCCTTCTCGCTGCGTCATCAGCACATTTCGTGTGTTTGTGGAGGTGTGTGTTTGCATACACACACATGTCTCTGCTGTTACGGCCCTTTGATTGAATTCAACGGTCCTCCGGTCACAACGGATTTCTTTAACCCCATCAGCAAATGAATCTCAAGCTCTCATTCATCATTTTGGGGGCTGTGGTCATGCTGTCACCCTCTTTAAACCTTTCATTTGCCCGTCGGTCACAGGCGTATTACAGTTTCATTTATTACTTATCATTTATTCATTGTGCTCCTTCAGAGCACAATGAATCGCGTAAACAAGCCAGACGTGACCTCAGACGTTTGCCCTCCAGCACAGTGTTAGTTAAAATGCCTACTAATGAGGATCTTTAATATTAATATTAATAGCATCCTAATAATTAATAGGAGGACATTGCCAAGCTAAGTGAGCTAAGCTAGTCGAAAAAAACATAATATATATATATATATATATATATATATTTATGAGGTCAAAAGTTTACATCCCCTTTTAGAATCTGCAAAATGTTAATTATTTTACCAAAATAAGAGGGATCATACAAAATGCATGTTATTTTTATTTAGCACTGACCTGAATAAGATATTTCACATAAAAGATGTTTACATATAGTCCACAAGAGAAACTGATAGTTGAATTTATAAAAATGACCCCATTCAAAAGTTTACATACGCTTGATTCTTAAAGGAGAACTCCGCTTCCAGAACAACAATTCACAAATAATTTACTCACCCCCTTGTCATCCAAGATGTTCATGTCTTTCTGTCTTCAGTCATAAAGAAATTATGGTTTTTGAGGAAAACATTTCAGGATTTTTCTTCATATAATGGACTTCAGTTGTGCCCCCGATTTTGAACTTCCAAAATTTAGTTTTAAATGCAGCTTTAAAGGGCTCTAAACGATCCAAGCCGAGGAAGAAGGGTCTTATCTAGCGAAACAATCTGTAATTTTTTCCGGAAAATGAATTTTTTTTTATACTTTTTTAGCACAAAAGCTCGTGTAGCACAGGCTCTGGGATGTGTGTTCACGTACTATTGAATCAGTGTTCACAAAGCGAACATGCAAAGACTAAGAAAGTGCAAGTAAGTTTGTAAACACTGTTTACAAACAAAAACGTACAATGATGTCCTCCTCTCAAGTTGTAGGAGAAACTAAGATGGAGTTTTTCACCATACTCAGTACACACAATGAACTTAGACGTGATTCGTAGTAGTGATGGGAAGTTCGGATCATTTTACCGACTCTGACCTTTGAGTCTCGTTCAGCAAAATGAATGAATCTTTTTTCGAGTCATTTCGTTCATTTTAGCAAAATATAATTAAAATGTTACGTGTTACTTCCCTAACACATCTACTGCTTACACAAACGTTGATCACACTACAAACAAGACAAAACTATAATGATGTAAGAAACAGAAAAGATTAATTCATTGTTTACTTGGGTCTTTAGTTAATGATTAGCTCACGTCACCTCTTATCTGACAAGTTTTCGGGTTTAAGTTGTTCGTTCATCACGTGACAGACCCATAAGATGAACCAGTGTCTCTAACAACCCGGAGACTCGAAACAGGTGAACTAATTCAAGTACAGAACCTAATAGGATGTTGCACATGCGCAACTGAATGAATCACTCCCCGAGATGACTCGTTCTTCCTGAGTCACATTAAAGATCCGTTCAAAATGAACAAATCACTCAAGAACACACATCCCAGCGTCTGTGCTACACGAGCTTTTGTGGTAAAAGTATAAAAAATTGTATTTTTTGAAAAACATTACAGAGAGTTTCGCTAGATAAGACTCTTCTTCCTCGGCTGGGATCGTTTAGAGCCCTTTAAAGCTGCATTTAAAACTAAATTTTGGAAGTTCAAAATCGGGGGCACAACTGAAGTCCATTATATGAAGAAAAATCCTGAAATGTTTTCCTCAAAAACCATAATTTCTTTATGACTGAAGACAGAAAGACATGAACATCTTGGATGACAAGGGGGTGAGTAAATTATTTGTAAATTGTTGTTCTGGAAGTGGACTTCTCCTTTAAAAATGTAAAATCACCATAGAACTAGTCTATACAAAGCATGCAGTGCATGTATGCATTTTGAAGTCACATTACAAGAATGATGCATTAACATCATTGGTGCATTATTTGATTGGAAAAAGAAATCTAGAAGCTTTTCAGTGTTCATAAAAAAACTAAATTATGATTTTGCATGTCAGAGGCAATCTAAAATATTTATGCTGTGGTCCCTTTAAGAGTAAGTGTGCACAGTAATAGAATTACACGTGATATATGAATTACAGTGTGATATATTAATATTTTCTATGAACGTAGCACACATTATTTCTGTCACTCATGTGGAACGTCATCAGGCCTCCGGCTCTTTTTCTCTCCGTGCACGACTGGTACTCGGCTGTTTAATTACCCAGAATGCATTGTACTGCATCAGGCCGCCGGGTAAAGGAGGCCGTTTCAGAAGATTTGTTTTCCTTCTCTGGCATAAATATGAATGTGGCTTTCTCCACTGACCTGTGAAGAGATTTGCCTGTGATGGTGTGCGCAGACTAATCTGACGTGCTGCAGTAACTGCGCTGTGTGAGGAGCTCTGAAATATTGATGGTTTTTCTATCATGCAGGATATTAATCTGACATCATTTGCATTATTAACTGAACTTTATCCCTCTCAGATCACTTTCATCTGTAGTTTTTAAACGATTCCTGTTAATCAGACCGATTCTGGAGGGTTTTTCCTGTGAGGCAGCAGATGTGTTGTAATCGAAACTCTTTCATTCCCTCGTGAGTTTCTGATGCGCTGTAAATGCTTCGGGCTGATGTTTCATGTTTCAGTTTTTTCCACAGAGTATATATGAAGTGTCTAAAAAGTGGATTTTCAGTTTTTTAGATGATTGACAGGCAGTTTTGAGAGTTGTAGCAGCACAGGATCAAACAGTTCATCCAAAAATAAGAGATGTGTACTTTTAAATGTTTGTTTACTTCCAATGAAGAAGATTTTCAGTGATCAATAACTTCATTTTGGTCTGTTCCTAATGTAAAGCTATCTATTTTTTTTATTTTATTTTATTTTATTTTATTTCCCCCTAAATTTCTTTTTACTGGATTTAAATTTCTGGATGGTTAAAATAAATTTTACTTATTAAAAGCCACATCTAATTAATTGAAATAATAAAACTTAATTGAAAGACAAAAAAAAAAGAACTGTTTATTATAACAAAAATTACATTTTTTTCCACCCAAAATTTGCTTTATTTTCCCCAAATCCTGTATTTTCCCATTTTTATGGTTTAATTTTAATTTCCATTTTCATTGCTCTGGTTTAATTTACCGGTTTTTATGGTTAAAATTAAATTTTAGTTATTAGAAAACATATCTAATTAATTGAAAGAATTAAAACGTATACAATTTATTAAAAGACAAAGTAACTAATTATTATAATAAAAATTACATTTTTAGGACCCTATGTAACTAATTTTATTTTTTCCCAAATTCTGTTTTATTTTCTCCAAATCCTGCATTTTCCCATTTTTCTGGTTTAATTTTTAGTTTTTATTTTTATTTTTCTGGCTAACAGAAAAATATCAATCGTGATTATCAATTTTTATGGTTTATTAAATAATTTTTAATAATCAAAAAGTGTGTCTAATCAATTAAAGTAAAAACAATAATAATGTTATACTTTTTAATTATAATAAATGATAATTAAAAATTATAAATTTTATTTTATTATATTTTATTTTATTTTTCCCTCCTACATTGTTTAATTTCTATATGCCATTTTATAGATGGTTAAATTAAATTTTAACAATTAAAAAAACGTATCTAATTAATTGAAAACATAAAACTTATGCAATTTATTGAAATTTCAATTAATAAAATGTAATAATTTATTAAGTTTTAAATTATAACAAATAATAATTAAAACTTATTAAAAAGTAATTAAAAAAAAGGGCCCTATTCATTCATTTATTTATTAAGGAAATTCTGTTTCTTTTTTATTTATGATTTAATACTTACATGGTAATCGGAGGAAGGCATTAAATATGAATAATTTAATTGATCTTTTTAAAAAAGAACTAATACTTCCAGGTTATTGCTAAAATTAAAATATGGAATAAAAATTGATTTAAAAATGTATATTCATAAAAAATAAAGTTTTAATAATTTTTCTATTACTGTGAAAAGTATATTCCACTGTGCATGTGTGTAACAGTAATATAATTCTTTCATAATTTCTTCAAGTTAAACCAGACTTTTTTAGTGAAGACTTGTGAGTTTGTGCCTCTGGCCATAGTTTTGATTTGGGTGCGCTGTCCCTTTAAGACTTGTAAATGCATAGGACGATGCCAAGCACGCTGGCAGATGAGGCTCCAGATCCGGCTGTATTCGGTGCCAGCGCTGACTGAGTCCAGATCCTGAGGAGTCCGGGACGTGCCAAACGTCATTGATCCGCACAACCTGAGGGCCTGTCCGGCTGATGCGCGTTTGGAGCTGGATGTTGTCGTTTCTGATCTGCTATCACACACTCCTGGCGTGTTTCTTTGCTTTGTTTGGCCGTGCCTCTGAAGCCCATTACTGGCGTGAAATGTAATCAAGCACACTGAGCTCCTCATGCACATGATTTACAAACGTGCTGCAGCAGTTTTGATTTTCGCTGTCCTGAGTACTGTATTTGACAGAATATGCAGGTTTTTGTACATGTTTTAGTGTTGTAATCTCAGAGCAAGACATTTCATTATTGGGGCTGGATTGTATGTGGCAGCGAAGTCTCTTGTGAATCTCACGTTGGTCTCTGGCTGATGAAACCTGATGTAACGTGATGCGAAACGTGTCGCACACCTGCTTCGGCCTGCGGCTTGACCACTAAACCAAACCTGCTCTGAAAACCAAATGAAAAAGAAAGACGCGAGTCAGAAAAACACAGACGACTGAGACTGATTCATAGATGTGTAGGTTAACACACGCAACTCGTCCTCATGGGACTAATTAACACCATGATTAAAGACATTTATATGCAGGCCACATTTCACTCCAAAATTAAATGACACAGTTTAATTTAATAAAAAGATGAAGTGTCTTTTTAGTAGCGTTAAGGTTGTTTGGGATCTGACATTATTTGAATCACAATTAAAAACATAACTTTACCATAAGGCTTCAGGACATGTCACTTTATTATTATTTAATTATTATTTATTTATATTTATATTATTTATATATATTTTTGGGGCTCTATGAAACTCTTTTTTTTTTTTTTCCCAAATTCTGTTTTATTTTCCTCAAATCCTGCATTTTATTTTATTATTTTATTTTATTTTGTTTCATTTTTCTGGATTTCATTTTATGTGTGGTTAAATTAAATTTAAGTAATCAAAAAACATATCCAATTATTATTACTTATACAATTTATTGAAAAACAACAACAACTACTACAACAACAATAAAACTATTTATTATAACAATTATTTAATTTTTGAGGACCTGTTTTATTTTTTCCCAAATTCTGTTTTATTTTCCCCAAATCTTTATTTTATTTTATTTTATTTTATTTTATTTTATTTCATTTCATCCATAAATTTGATTTCATTTTTCTGGATTTCATTTTATGTGTGGTTAAATTAAATTTTAGTTTTATTTTATTTTTTAGTTATTTTATTTTATTTTTCATTTTTCCTAAATTCTGTTTTATTTTTTTGTATTTCATTTTATGGGTGGTTAAATTAAATTTTAGTTTTATTTTATTTTTTAGTTATTTTATTTTATTTTTCATTTTTCCTAAATTCTGTTTTATTTTTTTGTATTTCATTTTATGGGTGGTTAAATTAAATTTTAGTGATCAAAAACATATCCAATTATTATTAGTTATACAATTTATTGAAAAACAACAACAACGACTACAACAACAACAAAACTATTTATTATAAGAAGTATTACATTTTTGGAGACCTGTTTTATTTTTCCCCAAATTCTGTTTTATTTTCCCCAGGTCCTGCATTATTTTATTTCATTTAATTTAATTTTATTTTATTTTATGGTCGTTAAATTACATTTTAGTAATCAAAAAGCATACCCAATTATTATTACTTATACAATTTATTGAAAACAACCCCTAATTCCCAAATTCAGTTTTATTTTCCCCAAACTCTTAATTTTCCCATTTTTCTGGTTTAATTGATCAGTTTTTGTAATTCAATTAAATCATTTGTAATATTCAAAAAGCATGTCTGATCAGTAGATGGTTAATATGCTCATTAGATGGTAATTTTTTTATAACATCAATGTTATGGTAATTAATTTTTTATTTTTTTTTATCAGACTGAATTACAGACAGTACAGTTTTTTGTTTCAAATTACAGTAAGGAAAAATGTGCTTAATTGCTATAAAAATAATGTTACAATGTAAAGTAATAAGGCTGTGAAATATGCTTCATATTTTAAGAAATATTTATTTATTTATGACATTATTTGTCACTTATATTATTTCATGCCCATTAGATGGTCATTAGTGTAGCGGAGTAATATTTTACTATATAACATCAGCAATATTATGGTCATTTAGAAATTAAATCAAATATAGATAATATTTAAATAAATAATATTTTAAATAAATAAATAAATGAGGTCCTAAAAATAGGCTTTAAATTTTTCAACAAAATATTATTTGTTTACTAATTACTATTAACATGTTTTTGCATTGACTATTTGTGTGTGTTTTTTTTTTTGTTGTTGTTTTTTTTGCCATATTTTTTCCAGTGCTGATGCTCTGTAGTATTTCACACACTGCTTCATGAATTCCTCTGAATGGGCCTGTGTAATGATTGTGGATGAATACTCATTTGGAGCACGTCCTCATGTGAATGTAAATCGTCGTGAGATCTCTAACCTGTGACGCATGACACACTTAACAGCTCTGTGACACAAACAGTCGTGTTGTTTTGGTCCAGAAACATCCTCAGAGCAATTTCCCATGCTTTATGTGCGCCCGGCGAGTGTGATTTGCTCTGTTATTGCTTTTCCCTCCTGTTTTTCCTGCGAGGCTGAAGATGAGGAGGAAATGGCTAAAATTCGGCAGACAGGCCGCTTTGTTTGCTCTCACCGAAAATGAGCAAACGAACAGTTTTAAGTGCTTTTTTGGGGTTAACAAGATCCTCAGAGCCGGCCAGGGTGACTGACAGCAGGACTGATTGCTTTCTAGAGTTTCACTAGCAACCCTAAACCAGACCTGCTCCTCAAACGCTCAGTGTGATGTCAGTCTGGTAATGTGGTAGTTTGGTAGCTTACAAAACTCTTGATAATAGTATAACTTTGCTGCAAAAGTGAATTGTGTCGTTTAAACGGTAAAATATACCAGTTTAATATGCAGAGGCAAATAGATCTTTTAGGTTGATTCACACTAAAAGTTGTATTGCTCTGTTTATTTATAAATGCAATTCAAAAACTGTTTAACTATTGAAACAAATAAGAAAAAAAAGTTTGATTAATTATTAATTTAATATTATAATATTTTTATTTATTTATTGTGACTGTTGTTGTATATTTGCCAATATTTTATTTTTTAGTGAATTTATTTTTATGAATTTTTCTTTCATTTTAATTTTTGGTGGTTAGAGTTTTGCTGCAGGTCATATAAAAATATATTTATTTGTATATTCATTCATGTTTAATATTAGTATTAATATAGCCCCAATAAATATTTATACATTTTATATTGGATTGTTGCAGTTAACTAAAACCATAACAATTCTTATTTTGAGAAAAAAAAAAACATTAACTGAAATAAAATATTTAACAAAAAATGATTAAACTTATTATATTTCAGCCCTATGAATAAGGCCCTGACAATTATTTGTTTACTTATTCATTTATACTATTAAGAAGTTTTTCACTGTGACATTGTTATTATATTAATTCATTATGTATGACTCTTATTGTTTATTTGCCAATATTTTATTTCTTAGCGAATTTATTTTTATAAAGTTTTCCTTCTATTTATTTTAATAGTACTAGTAATAAAGCACCAATTAATATGTATATATGGATTTTTATAGTTAACTAAAACCATAAAATGTGTTACTTTTGAAAATAAAAACTGAAATAAAATATTTAAATATTTAATCTTATATTTATTATATTTCATCCTACTATTTATTTATTTTAATATTTTAATATTGTTATTATTGAACATTATTATTATTATTATTATTTTTATTATTATTATTATTTCTTTTTTATGGGGAATTATGTATGACTCTTGTATATTTGACAATATTTTATTTCTTAGTGAGTTTATTTTTATGAAGTTTTCTTTCTATTTATTTTAATAGTACTAGTAATAAAGCACCAGTAAAGGTTTATAGATTTTATATATGGATTGTTGTTAAGTAGAAATAAAATATATAACACGTTTTTTTATTTCAGCTTTTTCAGCATTTCTCAATTTTGTTCAGTTTTTAACTTGAACTAAAATTAATTAAATTAATCAATGGAGAATTAAAGCTAATCAAATAAATAAATATAAATAGATAAAATAAATACGAAAAACATAAAAATGAATAAAAAATAAAAATTCTTAAATATTTAGACCTCTAAAAAAAATAAGAAAAATGAATACAACAAAATTACTAACATTTGAACAAAAATTTAAGTTAAAACAGAAAATATGAAAAAAATACTAACAAAAACAAAAAGCATATCAATGATACTAAAATATGAACGTATTTCTGAGTCTGTTTCCATTTATTTGTGTATATAAAAAATAATAATCAGCTATCATGTACTTTGTATATTGATCAGGAAATCATAAGTGTGATATTTTCTAATCTGCTGGTGTATTGAGTTCACTGCTCTGTACAAATAAAAGCGAAGACCTTACATTACATTACCATGTGACTGACAGCTGAAGAGTGTTTCTGACTCTCCTGCATCACCGTGCATTGAAATATTTCATTACTGTGTTGTTTCCCATTTGCATAATTCCATATGTGGATTGTCATGCATAATTAATATGCGTCAGATTTTAGCCCGTGAGACTCTGAAGGACCCTCTGTTCAGTCAGACCCAGAGAACCCACGAGTATTAGACAAACTGAATGAAAATTAAAGCACGAAGAGCTTCACATATTGTGGTTTAAGGATACAGATCTTTATTTACCAGCTGACAACAGCCACAGTCTTTTACATTACCTAGTTACCGCTATGTCATTTATTCTGATAAACCAATTTGTGTTTCTATATAAACAGGTCTGTATTACTTGGAGACAGTATCTGTTAGCATTCACATTATATTATATAAAATAAGACTGTGTATATATTACAGAAATAAAGGTATTTGATAAACTATTTTATATTCAAATAGCCTATAAAAATAATTGGTTTTATAGACATCTTTGTAGAACTATAAGAATACTGTAACCTGCTCATAATGCTAATGGGAAATACTTCCCTTTAGGCTTAAGGTCACATACTATAAAAATTTGTATTTAATAAAAACTAGGGCTGCACATTTGATCAAAATAATACTGAAATTGTGCTTAGGCTTGAAGATTGAGAAATTAAGACAACCATATATATATATATATATATATATTAGTTGTAATTTTACAGTTGTCATGTAAAATAAAATGATTATTATATTATGCTTCTTAAATGCTTTTTTTTTTTTTTTTTACAGTGAAATGTTACAACTAATGTTCTTATTTTAATTTAGTTTAGTTTTTGTTTAGTATTTTTCATATTTTTATTTGGATTTAGTGATAATAATAAAGTATTATTGTAAAATTATTGAGAAATTAAGGCAACATAAAATATTAGTAGCAATTTTACCATTATAATGTAAATTATTACAATGCTATTATTTCTTAAATACTTTTTACAGTGAAATGTTACATCATGAATGTTCTTGTTTTGTTTTTATGTAGTATTTTTGTATTTTTATTTGGATTTAGTAAAAATAATACATTATTATTATTATTATTATTAATATTATTATTATTATTATTGAAAAAATGACTGAGAAATTAAGACAGCCATAAATATTAGTGGTAATTTTACAGTTGTGATATAAAATAAAATTATTTTATTATTGTTTTAAATATGTTTTTTTTTAACCATGAAATATCACAATACTAATGTACTTATTTTGTTTTTATTTAGTACTTTTTAACATTTTTATTTGGATTTATTATTATTATTATTGTTGTTGTTGTTGTTAAAAAAGTTATTGTTATATTATTATTATTTCTTAAATACTTTTTTACAGTGAAATATGACAATATTAATATTCTTATTTTGTTTTTACTTAGTATTTTCATATTTTTATTTAAATGTAGTAATAATAATAAAGTATTATTATTATTGTTGTTGTTGTTGTTGTTGAAAAATATTGAGTAATTCAGAAAGCCATAAATATTAGTAGTAATTTTACATTTGTAATGTAAAATGAAATGATTTATATTATTATTTCTTAAATACTTGTAACAGTATTAATGTTCTTATTTTGTTTTTATTTTATTTTTTTAATTTAAGTTTTTTTTTTTGTAGTAATAATAATAAGGTATTGTTGTTGTTGTTATTATTATTATTATTTTATAACCACATTGATATATAATCACAAAATGTTGGCTAAATTGTGCAGCACAGAACAAGCACAGAAATGTTTTTCATTTTTTAAAATCACTTTTAAAATTGCAATTGCAATTTTTTCGGAAAATCAAAATTTGATTTCTTTTCTCCAAAACATACAGTCTTAATTAAAAATAATATATATATTGCTGATATGCTGCAGGTCTTGTACATATTTCATGTGAACTTACAGTTTAGTCTCTGTTGTCTGGATGGGTCAGAATGGGCAAATATACTCCACAAATAGTCAATCAATGGAGTTTTGGCGGTTGTATTTTTAGCAGTGATACTTTAAAGGGAATAAATTAAGAGATGCAACTTCTCAGAGAAGATTTCTGCATGCTGTGAGACTGTCAGTACGCTCTCTGAGAAGTCGCTTCTCCGAATCCATCTGCTTTGAAGCATTTAAAGCCATTAAAGCACTGCATGTTTGGCCAAAAATAGAATAAAATGCAGTTTCTTTCTAAATATGCTGTAATTCTCAAGATGAAAACTGGATGCAAGTCTGAATTCAGCATTCGAGGCATGCACATCCACAAACACTGCGGGAGTTTATTACAGATTACAGTGCAGATGGACACTTTGATGAATTAGAGTTCATATATGGAGCGCAGGTGGAGAATATTTGCTTAAATAGATTATAGTGTAACACCATAGATCAAACTGCAATTGCAGTGATCTGCTTTGAGACTGAAATGTAAGGTTGATTTCTGTTGAATTTAAGATTCAGTTCTCCTGCACGTATTTATAAGACTTAGTATTTCTGTCGTAGAGCCCAGATATGATTACCTAACTGGGTCGAGGAAGAAATGATCGTTCTCTCTCTCTCTCTGAGACAGAAATCAATGCAAGTGCTCCGGTGAGGAGGGATTTCTCAGTGCCGGTGGGTCGATTCAGGTTCTGCGAAGCTTTTCGAGTAGAATTAATGCTACAAGACCTCACAGTGATAGATCAGCACTGCTCTTTGCTCTGTGTCTCCAGTTCATCTCAACAGATGAAGCTCAGATATAAAGGGAACAACTCAAACGCTCCACTATAAACATAAAGCCATGAGCCACCAGAGGCCCAAAGTCAAACTTTAGGTTGACTTGAGAAAGCCGAGCCTGAAAGTTTGAAAATTTTGATCGATTAGATAGATGTTGATAGCATATTGTTAGCATTATATAGCATATTTATAACACCATTGAACAATTTATCATGTTTTTAGCATTGACTAGCATGATTACAGTATAATTAACATGTTACTAGCATGTTGTTAACATGCTTCTATTATGATTAGCATGTTTTAGCATGATTACCATGTTTCTCAGATGACTAGCATGTTGCTAGCATGTTTTAGCATGATCAGAATGATACTAACATGTTGGAAGCCTGTTTCTAATGCAATTAGCACATTACTAGGATGTTTCTAATGATTTACATGTTGTTTCTAGCATGACTAGCATGTTGCTAACATGGTTAACATGTTGTTAGCATTTCACTGATGTGATTACCATGTTGTTAGCATGCTTCTAGTATGATTAAAATGTTGTTAGCAACATTGCATAATACTAGCATGTTGGTAACATGGTCAGCATGTTGTTAGCATGTTTCTAATGTGATTACCATGTTGTTAGCATGTTTCTAGTATGATTAAAATGTTGTTGGGAACATTGCATTATACTAGCATGTTGGTAACATGGTCAGCATGTTGTTAGCATGTTTCTAGTATGATTAAAATGTTGTTAGCATGTTGTTAGCATGTTTCCAATGTGATTATTCCAGTATAATTAACATGTTGCTAGCATGTTGTTAACACTCTTACTAGTATGATCAGCATGTTTTAACATAATTAGCAAGTTTTAGCATGTTGCTAGCATGTTTCGAATGTGATTAGCATGTTACTAGGATGTTTCTAGTAGGATTTACATGTTGTTACCATGTTTATAGCATGACTAGCATGGCTAGCATGTTGTTACCATGCTGCTAGCATGTTTCTAATGTGATTATCTTGATACTAGCATGTTGGTAACATGGTTAACATGTTGTTAACATGTTGCTAACATGTTTCTAATGTGATTTGCATGTTGCTAGCATGTTTAGTATGATTTACATGTTGTTAACATGTTTCTAACGTGATTAGCATGTTTCTAGTATGATTAACATATTTCTAGCATGTTTTAACATGACTAACAAGCTTTTACCATGTTTCTAGCATTATTTGCATGTTTCTGGCATGATTAGCGGGTTTCTAATATGATTAAAATGTTGCTAGCATGTTCTAACATCATTAACATGCTGTTACCATGTTTCTAGTCTCATTAACATGTTGCTATCATGATTAACATATTGTTATCATGATTAGTATGTTGCTAGCATGTTTTTAACATGATTAGCCTGTTGTTAACATGTTAGCATGACTAGCATGTTTTAGCTTGATTAGCATGTAAAATAAGCAAAATAAAATAATAAATGAAGAAATGTAGATAGATAAAATTAGTTTAATTGACTTTTGACCTCAATAACTTTTTATTCTACACTGTAAAATGTAAATAAAATAATGGACATAAATTTAAATAATAATAATTAAAAACATTGAAATACATTTTACAAGAAAATACCAAGTTAGTTTTTCTACTTCATTTCATGTTTAAGTCAATGTGTTACTTTCTATTTTGTTAAATTTATTTATTTATTTTATTTTATTTTTTATTTTATTTTATTTTTTTTTTGTGAGATTTACTAGCATTTCTGAGTGAAAATTTTCTAGGCTTGTTTATTTCAGATGATCCTGGCAAAGATCCGCCCACTTTGACAGGTTTGATTGACATGTGAACTGGCCAATCAGAGTTCATTTTGTTTTAATATACTGTGTAGTTGCCAATTAATCTTATGTAGAAACAATTTCACTTTATGTATAACTTCAGGGAGGGAGGGGGGGGTCACAGTATATTATAATATCAGACCAGTTTGGGACAAAAAAAAAAATCTGAGGCTGAGATTTGAATTGAATAATATTGAATGTCAAAATGTGGCTCATGCAATCACATTTAAGAAGCATAACTACGCTTTTTATAATAACAAATGACATATTATGTAGTCTGCAATCGAATGCTTCCCGTCTTTTCTTATTTGCTCTTTTCCAGTCATCATTGAACACACTCTGCCACACTACTTTGCTCTAATGTACTCTTGTTGCTGGAAATTGTTCTCATTTCACAGTGAGATTAGATTTGTGCTGCAACAAACAGAGTCCGTTGCATTATATATTTATATAATATATTCTCATCTAAAAGAAAACAAATTATGATCACGGAAGGCAAGCAGATTATTATTGTGCTTTTATTTGTGCTTTTTTATTTTGTTATTGTGCTTTTATGTTTTCTCTGCTGTCTCGCTATGTGTCCACTGAAAAGTGTCTACGCTGGGTGACAAAGATAAAAAGAATGTGGATGTCTGATTGAAACTGTTTAATGGAAGTAAAAATCTTAAAATTATTCAAGATTTTTGAATAAAAGAACACACCAAAAAAGCATTATTTACCTATGTGTATTTTTAGTAAAATTGACATTTCCGTGAACATTTTTGAATGGTGACATAAATGAATCACTGAATCATACTGTTGAATCATTTTGAAATGGACACTTTCCAATTCACAGAGATGATTCAATCTTTCTGATTCATTTGATTTTGAAACATTTTTAAAATGAATTAATTATTTGTTCAATAAAGGGCTTTTATTTTTTAAAAGTCTGTTGAATGAATCAGTGACTCGTTTTGTTCAAAAAGCTGATTTGTTTAAAAGAACTCATTTGTTTAGGTACAAAACACAACTATGTCTGTTGAGTGAATTGTTGAATTATTCACTCAACTGATTCATTCAAATATGCCACATTCAGGGACAAAACAAGTGAGTCATTGACTCGTTTAAGAGCAAAACATGTGAAATCTCCAAATGGACAGTTTTTTATTCACAGCAATTACTTGATCTTTAAAGAAATGAAGTTAATATAAGAGATGATGCTACTACAAATGAATCACTTAAAGTGTTGAATCATTTTTGAAATGGACACTTTCTAATTCACTGAGACAATGCTACTACATCTGAGATTTGGTTTTGTGTAAATGAAACAGATTTTTAAATTAATTAATTATTTGTTTGTTCAGTAAGGGCCTTTTATTCATAAACATCTGTTGAGCAAATCAGTGACTCATTTAACTAGCTGATTTGTTCAAAATAACTGATTTGTTTAGGTACAAAACACACAGCTGTGTTTGTAAGTGAATCATTCAATTAGTCACTCAACTGATTTATTCAAATATGTAACATTCAGGGACGAAACAAGTGAGTCATTAAATCTTTCAGGAACAAAACGTGAAATCTCCAAATGGACACACTTTTTACAATGTTTGAAAAAATGACTTAAAGATATTTAAATTAATCAGGTATTTATTTTTTTAATAAGGGCCTTTTATTCATAAATGTCTGTTATGGGAATAAGTGAATCAGTGATTTATTCAGCTGATTTGTTCAAAACAACTGATTTGTTTAGGTATGAAACGCACAACTACATGTGTGAGTGAATCATTGAATTAGTTGATTCATACGAATATGCCACATTCAGGGACAAAACAATGAGTCATTGAATCTTTCAGGAACAAAATATAGAATCTCCAAATGGACAGTTTATTATTCATAACAATATTTGATCTTTAAAGAAATGTTTGCTATGAAGTTAACATGAGAGATGATGCTACTACAAATAAATCACTGAATCAGAGTGTTGAATCATTCTGATATGGACACTTTAGAATTCACAGAGATGATTCGATCTTTAACGACATGTTTGCTATTAAAATAAACTGAGAGATGATGATACTACAACATCTCAGATTTTGTTTTGTGTGAATGAAAGAGATATTTAAATGAATGAATTATTTATTTGATCAATAAGGGCCTTTTATTCATACATGTCTGTTGAGTGAATCAGTGACTCATTTACTCTGCAGATTTTTTCAAAACAGCTGATTTGTTTACATATGAAACACACAACTATGTCTGTAAGTGAGTAATTGAATTATTCACTCAACTGATTTATTCAAATTTGCCACATATAGTGACGAAACATTATTTATTTATTATTAAATTATTTATTTGTTCAATAAGGGCCTTTTATTCGTAAATGTCTGTTGAGTGAATCAGTGACTCAGCCAATTCGTTCAACTGATTTGTTTAGGTAAGAAATGCACGACTATGTCTGTGAGTCAATCACTGAATTATTCACTCAACTGATTCATTCAAATATGCCACATTCAGGGATGCAACAAGTGATTCATTGAATCTTTTAGGAAATCTCCAAATGGACACTGTTTGGACAATGCTTGCTATTAAGATAAAATGAGAGATGATGCTACTACAACATCTCAGATTTGGTTTTGTGTAATTGAAAGATATTTAAATGAATCAATTATTTATTTGTTCAATAAGGGCCTTTTATTCATAAATGTCTGTTGAGTGAATCAGTGAATCGTTTAACAGATTCGTTTAACTGATTTGTTTAGGTAAGAAATGCACGACTGTGTCTATGAGTGAATCGACAACTGATTTATTCAAATATGCCACGTTTAAGAATGAAACAAGCGAGTCATTGAATCTTTCGGGAACAAAACATATGAAATCTCCAAATGGACACTGTTTGGACAATGTTTGCTATTAAGTTAACATGAGAGATGATGCTACTACAACTGATTTGGTTTTGTGAAATTAAACAGATTTTAAATGAGTCAATTATTTCAGCAGAGAGGAAGAGCTTGATGTTTGTTCACTAAAATCTGGTGGGCATCTCTTACATTGACGTGTCTTGCTCTTACTCAAGGTTAAACACGGTCCCAAGGGTTTCATGAGGAAAAATCTTGAACTCTGTCAGCAAACCAGCCTGCATGACAGAGATTCTGCTGAAACTTTACTCTTTACGGCAGGGACAGATGGTGAAGGTTTGTTCTGACGCTCATCATCCGTGTGCTGCATGGATAATACTGATCAACCTCAAATTACAAGCAAACAACAACCAAAGTAGCCCAAAACTTCTCTGACGAAATGGTCAACTGGCACATACAGCCTCAGAAATTAGTGACCTGCATGCTGCCGTCTCTTTAAATCAAACCAGCATCTTCCAGATGTATTTTCTTTGTATATAAGATCTAGAAATAGCAAAAAGTGTTTTTTCTGAAATCTTGACTTGTTTTCTATTGGTCTGGATCTCACAGAAGCCATTTCTAAGCTTAATATTCACTAAAAAAAAATGCATGGTCAGTGTTTAAAGTGTTCAAATAATTTTGTAGCCTTTTAAGATGCAGTTGATTATTCACAGTCCTAGTTGGAAACCACCTTTTGTCTGTATGTGGGCATCGGTGTCATTTTATGTAAATACAAGATGTGTCAAACATCACAGATCAGTGAGATGCGCAGGTTTAGATTAGCCAACCCGCTTTGGTCTGAAAGTGTGGAAGCGGAGGGCATCTGGTCTGATGTCGTACAGGATAATCGTTTGATGCCTGCTGGGAGATTCTGTGTGTCAGTACGGATGCGATCAGTCAGAGGTGTTCCAGAGATGAGAGGACAGATGTAGCATGATCCTCATCCCCGCTGCTCCTCATGGGACTGACAGGAACAACTGTGTCAGCGCCCCCCATTGACTGGCTTCGAAAAGTGGTCCAGCTCACCTACTGAGCACAGATGTCCCTTGCAGGTGTGTTTAAAGGGGCCATATTCTACTACACCTGCCCATAATGTTATTAATCAAGGTTTCTTGCAACAAAAACAAATTACATGATTGTTTTCTTAACAATAAATACAGTTGAAGTCAAAAGGGGAGGCTTTTTGAATTTTAAGATCAGGTTAAATTTAACTTTTGTCTTCTGGGAAACATGTAAATATCTTCTGTGGCTTTTGAAGGGCAGTACTAAATGAAAAAATATGATATTTAGACAAAATAAGAAAAATGTACACATCTTCATTCAAAAGTTTTCACCCCCCGGCTCTTAATGCATTTTGTTTCCTTCTGGAGCATCAGTGAGCGTTTGAACCTTCTGTAATAGTTGCATACGAGTCCCTCAGTTGTCCACAGTGTAAAAAGATGAATCTCAAAATCATAGTCATTGTTTGGAATGGGTTAAAATACACAAAAATGCTGGAACACCAAATAATTTGTAGGATCTGAAGAATTTTTCTGAAGAACAGCGGGCAGTTTAATTGTTCAGGACAAACAAGGGACTCATGACAAAAACACACAGCCATCGAACTATTATTTTCTCTTGTGGACTATCTTAAAGATCTTTTATGTGAAATATCTTATTCAGGTCAGTACTAAATAAACAATAACTGCATTTTGTATGATCCCTCTTGTTTTGGTAAAATAATTAACATTTTGCAGATTCTGCAAGTTGTGTGTAAACTTTTGACTTCAGCCGTACATGCTCTCAGTAAATAGTGAGGACTTTTTATTTACTTTTTCTGCATGTTACATCGTTTCGCCAGAAGGTGGCAATAAGTGACTGTAGTTATGGGTGATTCAGTGACTCATTAACACAGTGGTTTTGTTCAAAACAGCTGATTTGTTTAAGAAGGAAACAGTGACTGTTTAAGAGTGAATCATTGATTCATTTACTTAAGTGATTCTCTTGTTCATTCAAATCTCATGATTTTGGTTCAATAAGATAGGCTTACACATATAATATAATTAAAATTACATTTATTTTTATTTTTAACATCGCAACAGACATGCAGCACTCAGTTTAGCACGTTTAAATATGACTAATCAAATTAATGATTGGTTAATAATTCACATAAATTCACTTAGATGCGCATTGTATTTATTTACTTTGTTGTCATAACTCATACTCTTACAACTGTTATGTATGACCTTGCTTTTAGATTGATTAAGCGAATATCCTTTTTCAGGGAATAGGGAGCGATGAACATGAGTGACTCTGTAAATCATTCACGCAACGATTCGTTTAAAGGAACCGATTCATTCAGCAAAAAAGAATTATGAGTCATTGATCCGTTTACTCAAGCTATTGATTCAAAACACTGATTCATTCAGTAACGTGTTGCTGAGAGACTGATCCTGGTTTGACTTTGAAAAAAACATAGACAAGGTAACTGGCAGTATTATGTCTAAAATTTCTTAGCTACTTGATATTGACTTCATTTATTGAGCTGTTGTGTACAAATATCACACTCAAAATCACGTGCTGGTTTGAATATCACATCTTTATAAATGACAGTTTGACAGTCGGAGCTGTCCTAAATAATGTGATTTGAAGACTTTAGTGGTGATTTGAGTGAAAATATTGATTTTAGGATATTTTGCCTTGCTGTAGTGCTTATAAACACAGGAGTTTGATCCTTTTTTACCAGGGACAAGTGCATAGGAAGTTGCTTACCCTCGGTTATCATATTTTTCATTATATTCAGAAGGTTGCTACGTAAAAAATTCTGGATGAATTGTAGACAGATATACTGTAAAGGTGTGGTTATATTTACCGTTATTCAGTGAATTTGCGCGGGCAAAATCCAGTCATTTGCTTTTGTTCAGTAATCTCATGCTGTCGTTACAGCTATAAAGCTTATGTGACTTTAAAAATATGACAAGAAAAATACTATTTACTTGGAAAAAAAAATAAGATAAGCTTTAGAACTCATAAATAAACAATCAAACAAATAAATAAAGCACTCCCTACAGAAATCCAGTTAATTGATTTCAGTAGGGAGTGCTTTGTTTATTTCTTTATTTATGAGTTCTAAAGCTGTGCGTCTCTGTGCATTTCTTTTTGTCATGATATGTTCTGATACTTAAAGTCAAATCAGCAATCATAGCTAGATTAAAATTTGCCAGTAAAAATGGATATTGTAGTTAAGTAGCTGTTCCGGTATATGCTGTTGTTGTTGATCTAATTGTGTAACTTATTGCCTTGTTATTGTCATAATACTAACAAAAACAGGAAGTTCGTTGATTGTTCTCCTTGTTGTGTCTCTTGTACAAGTGTTGAGGTTTGTTTGGCATTTTAATACATTTAATAGTAGTTTTTGTCTTGTGTGATCATTTAAGTCCAACAAGCGCTGTGCTCTCCACGACATGCACGTTTTTCATAGAAAACTGAAAATATACACAAAATGAAAAATAAAGGGAACGGATTACGTAGAGCTGTTTTTAATTGTTTAGGTTTTATTGTTGCGGTCATATATTGTTTTACAAGGCAGTTTGTCATTTTAACATCAGTCAAGATGTTTACTTCAAAAGATTAAGTAAAAAAGTGTTTTTGTGCTTTCACAAATGCATTTCTTTTGTTTAATACAGTGTAATATTAGCCTGGAATAACAACAACTTTGCTTTGGAATTAAACGTGAAAAGCAGACCCCATCTGTGAATACAAAAGAAGAGCTTAAACATTTTCTGGATGATTTTTAAGTTAATGTCAGAGTGCCAGCAACGAAACTAGCAAGAATGCAGTCCCATAGCGCAGTAAAATCACAAATGAGATCTCTCTGAAGTTGATGTGTGTGATTTTATTGGATGTTAAAATACTTTTTTTGTATCCCAGCTTCATGTTCAGAGACAGCTAAGACTAAGCCATTCGAAGGTTGATTTCCCTAAGACATATTAACACTGAGCCTCGATCAAAACATTGCTCTGTTCTTCGCACATTCACTTTGACACAGCAACATTTGGCGAGAGTTTGGATTAGGACTGTCTGTCCAACCAATACTTTCTAGCATTTTAATGTATTTCCAATGAACGTTTCTCTCGTTTTGCATGGGATTGCTTTCTCTTTTAAGCTGCCTTTTACTTTTTGATAAAAATTTGGATAACACTTGAAGTATCTTGTAGGCTGTTTAACCTTTTAGAACCATCTTCATGTTGGGAACGTGACTGTGGTTTCTAAAACGATTGTCTTCGTACGTAGATCACTGGATTTTGGAGCAGAAAACTTGGGTCACTCCATGTCAAATCAAGCAAATTTCAAAAACTTCCCTGGCTCAAATTTTTGATTTTGCTAATATATTTTCTGAAGAAAGATATAGTGATGAAAGCCAAAATATTAAATGTCATGGATGAATATTTACTGTGTATTTACCACTATTTTGTAGAAGGAGGTCAAATGGCAATTTTCACCTGAAATTTAGAGTCAAGTTACAAGGGGGTAAAAATGACTTCAGAAAGATGGCAGCATTATAATGTTATTTTTACACAGAGATTGGTAGTTATATTAGTAAAATCCATGGACGTTAGCAATGTTTGTTGCATTATGTGCCAGTGGTGACCATTCAAAAACGGGGAAACCGAACTTTCCAAGTGTTTCTCCAAAGTTTGCATGCCTGTAACTCATGAAGTATTAAATGTATTGTGAATTTCAATTTGGCTCCAGGAGTAGATCGTTAAAATGTACACATTTTCAGTGGTCAAAAACCAAATGTGGGTCAGTTTGCAATAATATGAGACATCTTTTCTTTAAAAGAGGAATGTCTGAAGAACAAATAATGTTAAAACTAGAGCTGTATCTTGTTTTTTTCTGTCAAGACAACTGCACTGAAGACTTTTTCCAAAGTTTAAAGAAGTATTAAAATATTGCAGTATGATTTTAGATTCTAATTCTTCATAAACGTTTTTTTTTTTTGGAATTCTTTTTCGAGGCCCAGTGATATGGAGATCTCTCCATTTTCAGATTGTTGAATATTACCCATTTTCAGTGGTTGAAAACCAAATGTTGGTTACAGGCACGCAAATCTTGGCAAAAGAATATTTATGGCACTCAGACAGGTATGTTCAATGCAGTTGTCTTGACAGAAAAAAATTAGATACATTCAAGACTATTTGTTCTTCAGACATTCCTCTTTAAAAGAAAAGAAGTATCATATTTTTTCAAACTGACCAACATTTGGTTTTTGACCACTGGAAATGTGTACATTTTAAAGGAGAAGTCCACTTCCAAAACAAAGATTCACATATAATTTACTCACCCCCTTGTCATCCAAGGTGTTCATGTCTTTCTTTCTTCAGTCGTAAAGAAATTGTTTTTTGAGGAAAACATTTCAGCATTTTTCTCCATATAATGGACTGATATGAAACCCCGATTTTGAACTTCCAAACTGCAGTTTAAATGCGGCTTCAAGCGATCCCAAATGCAGTTGTAATTGTCTAGGGTAACGATTGGTTATTTTCATAAAAATTATACAATTTAAATACTTCTTAATGTCAAACGCTCGTCTTGTCTTACTCTCCCTGGACTGTTTTTTTCCAGTTCATGACAGTTATGGTATGTCAAAAAATTTCCCATTTCATGTTCTCCCTCAACTTCAAAATCGTTCTATATCGCTGTTTTACCTTTTTTGTTAAGGGTGTTTGATCTTATTTACATGTTCACTTTGCAAAGACTGGGTTGGTACTTCTGCAGTGATGTAGGATGATTTTGAAATGATATTTGAAGTTAAGGGAGAAAATACGAGTTTTTCAACATACCCTAATTGTCTTGAGCCAGAATACACAGAGCTCAGGGAGAGAAAGGCAAGATGAGCGTTTGAGATTAAAAAGTATTTAAGTTGTATTTTTTAAATGAAAATAACCAATCGTTTCGCTAGATAAGACCCTTCTTCCTTGGCTGGGATCATTTACAACCGCATTTGAGATTGTTTGAAGCTGCATTTAAACTGCATTTTGGAAGTTCAAAATCGGGGCACCATATCAGTCCATTATATGGAGAAAAAAGCTGAAATGTTTCTCTCAAAAAACATAATTTGTTTACGACTGAAGAAAGAAAGAAATGAACATCTTGGATGACAAAGGGGTGAGTACATTATATGTGAATCTTTGTTTTTGGAAGTGGACTTTCTTTAATGAGTTACTCCTGGAGCCATATTGAAATTTCTGTATCTTTGGAACCAAATCTCATAGGGCATTAAAAATAAAGATACCAAAAGGAAAGTCTGTTAAGACCCAGTATGTAAAAGGGCATTAAGATATCTTTAATACTTCTTGAGTTACAGGCATGGAAACCTTGGAGAAAAACATGAAAAGTGCTGTTTCTCCATTTTTGAATGGTCACCATTGGCACAAAATGCAACAAAGACTGCTAAAGGCAACAGATTTTACTAATAGAACTACCAATCTCTGTGTAAAAATAACATTATGACACTGCCATCTTTCTGAAGTCATTTTTACCCCCCTGTAACCTGACTCTGAATCTAAAGTAAAAATTGCCATTTGACCTCCCTTTACAAAATAGTGGATTACTCAGTAAATATTCATCCATGACACTTAATATTTTGGCTTTCATCACTATACAAGTATTTTTTTTTCTTTTAGGAAAAATATTAGCTAAATCAAAAATTTGAGCCAGGAACCTTTGGTTGAGCTGACACGGAATGTGCAAGGTTGGTATATGAAGCTGGGAAAGGTTCAGCTTTATTGTACAGCGCTGATTGAAACGAGTTCAATCCCAGAGTGCCGCAGTAAAGCCATATGGCGTCCAGACCCAGCAGGTAGCAAGTGCATTTCTGACCGCATCTATAAGTTGCTGAAATGGGCTGTCAGTAGGATGGCCAGAGCGCTGATGATCTGGGGCAGATCGTTTCTCAGTACAGAAGAACACTTGATTTTTTTTTTTTTTTTTTTTTTTCCTCTTGATTTTTATGTCCAAGCTGTTCTTTTCCATACAAAGTGGTCACATTTTTTACTGTCAAGCTATAAAGGCAAGCAGCGTAAAAGGAGGCTATGACAAATATTTGAATGTCTTTGATTGTACTTTAAATCTGTTGGAGAGATGAACAATGTGTTGAATAATGAATCAGTTCACAGTTTTATAATTCAACTGCATGGAAGAAAATGAGTGTGTTAACCTACAGATTTTTGTTAGTAAAAATGCCTTAAGCCTTGGTTATCACATGTGTTTGAAGGAAGCAGGATGTGGAGGAAACTAGTATGCAAATGCGCTGAGAGATTTCAAATTACAGCGCTGTATGAATTACATTAGCTTGCTTGATTGCTGTTTACCCAGCACTCTTAAATTTACATTTATTAATTTAGCAGATACTTTCATCTAAAGTGATTTACAAATGAGGAACACAACACCAAAAGCTATTCTTTCTAGGAAAAAAATGAGAAGCACCATGATGCAAGGTTCTAGAATGTTCCAGAATGGTGCATAAGGGCAAAATATAATAGAGAGCCTAATGATTTGCTGGATGTTTTATGTATTAATTTTTTTATTCAGAAAAGCAGCAAGATGAATATGTATTTGGCGTTTTTGGGTAACCTCTATGTTATTATTCAGACATCTCCAGGGTGCATTTTGAAGTAAAGGGTAAGTCAGAGCTCTAGGGGACAGATGGGATTTTAGTGCTCTGTTTAACTACACAACAGTGGCAAAGAGTCACCTTTGCAATGCAAAGTATAAAGGCAAAGTCACAACAGATCTGTAAAATCTCGCAGCTATATATCGCTTTTGCGAGCAGGATTTCAACCCCATTTTTCAGGTGCAGATTTTTAGACTAATCTATAGTTCACCTACGCAGTTTTGTCAAACTTGTTTTTAACAACAATGCAAAATGCAGTTTTTGACTGGAGTACTGATGCTAAAAATTCAGCTTTGAAATCACAGGAATAAATTGAACTTTAAAATCTATTCAAAAAGAAAGCAGTTGTTTTAAATAGTAAAAATATTTCAGAATTGTACTGTTTTTGCTGTACTTTGTATCAAATAAATGCAGGCTTGGTGAGCAGAAGAGACTTTTTTAAAAAACAAAAAATCTTACTGTTCCAAAATTTTGACTGCTAGTGTCCATGCACTGTAAGTTTCCCCAAGCCTTTTTTCGAAAAAAAAATACTAGCAAAACGGCAACTTTCCAACTCTTTTAAGATATACAAAAGGCTGCCCAAATCCTAGCATGATCCCCAAACTCAAGGAAATGGCCCAGGACAGAAGAAACTTCGCTTGATCTACGATGTAATAAAGCACAAGAGAGATAATGTTTGGGCCGTACATGAACACCGAACACACCAGCACCATCTGAATGATCCGAAATGCTTTGATTTTATCCTTGTTTAGGCCATTTCTCTGCTTGACGTGGTCACCAGGTCCGGGATGCAATAGAATCTTCAGGACCATCAAGCAGCAGAAGACTTTAACAGTGAAAAAAAGGATGAATTCAAGCAAAAGTAAGTTAAAGAGTGTAATCACTTCAAGAGTATATATTAAGCATGAGGTGACGATCAGAACCCATCCGACGGCGGAATAGGCGATTCGGTATTTCATAGGTTTGAGCTTCAGGAAGGTCACAGGATGGAGAACCCCGACGTATCGCTCCAAACAGATGCAGCTCTGAAACAAGGGCCGACCGACCCAAAGTATCAGTCCAAAAAAGAGCAACCCAAAATCGCAGTCACTACAGATAAGGAAAAGAAAAATGTAGGAGATACAGAAGATGACCTCGACAAGAGCCGAGTTGAAGACGAAGATTTCAGTGGACTTTCCTTGAGTCATCTCCTTTACGCTCAGCCACAGGATGTAACAGTTTGCTGGAAAACCAAAAACCATGTTAATGGCGAGAGAGGTGACGACGACGTAGAGTTAGATACGTACATTAATGGCATGCCCATTGAAAAGTTTCGCACATGTGACACGGTCATGCCTAGAGAAACCATAGAGAGAATAAAGATGCGTTAGGACCATATTAATTACTGTTGCAATAAAAAAATATGAATGTATTTCCTCACCAGGATTGTTCCTCAGTGTGCAGGTTGTCTACTAAACACTCAAAACTCTGTTTTGAAGGTCAACTGATTATGATTTGTTTTATATGCTGCCAAAATACTTTATAGTTATGACTTATGCATTGGTCCTGCTGAGCAGTTTTGCATTTATGCAACATTCAAATTTTGTTTGTGAAGCTTGGGAAATGCATTACACATGCAAATTAAAAAAATGATTTATCACAGTCCTATTTGTCAGGTTTACAATAACTTTCTCCACATTCACAGCAAAATGCGAAGTGAGTAATATGAGGGTGCCTTTTCCACTTTGAAAAAATTGAAAAAAAAAGTTTAATCAACATTTTATTATGATAGGATAGTGGAGAGCAGACAGGAAGTAAAGTTGGACAGAGAGAGGGGGGTGGGATCGGGAAAGGTCCTTGAGCTGGGATTCGAACTCGGGACACCCATAGTGCAACGGCACTGTGTGTCGGTGCATTTGCCCACTAGGCTATCGGCACCGACATTAATCAACGTTTTTCCCTGAAATTAAAGGTTCATGAAACCCCAGACTACTTTTTCTTAGATTTTAGCAGATGTGTTTGTGTTGCCCATCATGGATGACAATGTTAGCATCTGTTAATTTTAATTGTTGGAGAAAACTCTTTAATTTTTTTGCACTATTCTCATCTTCTGGGTTATAAATGCTTTATTATTCCAATGCCATGAGAACATGAGGTATTACATACTCATGTCAAATTACAATAGCTGCCAGAGAAAAGGAAGAAAAGAAAAGGGAAAAAGGAAAATGACATAAAATTCAGTGCTTTCAGAACATTACACGTTTTTAGTGCTTTTTTGTTTTTTGATTGTTCCAAAAGATTTACATACAGTGTAAAATCATTAATAAAATGGGAAAAATTTGGTCTACATTGAGCCCACTTCTTCTTACGTATATGGTATTTTTCTAACAAAATAAACAATTGTATAATGTGTTGTAACTTACCATTTAAATTTTCGTTTTCTATATAAAACAGCACATCAAATATACAAATTTCTATCATACATTCCATCTTTCTATTAATATAGAATTCCACATCCTTCCAAAATAATCTTGCGTAAATACAGTGACACGGTTTGTGACGTGGCAACGGACTATAGTACTTTGATGATGTGTTGATGTCTCATAATTATTCATAAGGCTGTGTGTTCTTATCCTATGAGAAGATGCTTCGCCTAATTATTCACGACAGTGTGTGTTGATTTGCTATGACAGACGCTTCAGACTGTGAGATTGCATATATTAATTGAGAGAAACATTAATGGATCGAAGGAGAGTGTTTGTTTTTGTTTGCTTTGTAAGAGTTCGGCACAAGCGTGATTCATTCATAGAGTGAGTGTAAAAGCTTAAAAGTTAATAGAGGTGCAAATGCAGTTGGCTGTGCATTTATATGTGTTGTTAATGGGAGCGAAATGAAACTGTCTGAACCGTTTGAACCCGAAGTTAACTCTCTCCTCTGCAGTGCACCACGCCCACTTTTGCAGCATTTTTTAAAACTGTGGTGAGAACTAACCAGTGCTGAAACAGGGGGGTTTCATGACCCTTTAAAGGAGGGGTGAGTAAATTATTTGTAAATTGTTGTTCTGGAAGTAGACTTCTCCTTTAAGACACCTTAAAATGACAAGAAATTGTATTGTGTCAACTCAGGCTATGTAATTTATTATTTTATGACTGTTTTTCTACCTCATGTTTTGGTATTTTTGCCAACACTATTACTGATACAAACGTTAGTAAATACTATAGTTTAATTAGAACTATTTAAAAGTTTTTACATACTGTATATGAGCAGCAGGTTAGTCCCTCTTTTCACTCGGATCAAATTTTAGATTTTTTTTTTTAAGTATTTTTAAATTTGTCATTCAGATGACTAAGGACATCCTAATTTTGGAGGGTGACCACATGTCAATTAGGAAAAGTATATATTTTTACAAGAGAGATGTTAAAAAAGTGCTTTGTCCACAATAAGATATAGTTAAAGTTGCAATGGAAAAACCTGGAAGGCTGCATCAAATATCAGTTTTACAATTTTTATTAAATTAATGATGGTAGCAGGATTGACCAAAGTAACAGGGATGACAGGACACACATTCTTCAGCACACTGCACATATTTGTTACATAATACTGTAAAGTTTTACCATTTTAAATTGCATTATATTGTTTTGCAGTTGTACGGCAATAGTAAAGAGTCAGTTTTTCAGTTAAAATCAGTTTGTTGTTGATTTAGCACGTTACATTACTAAGAGATCTAATGTTTTAAAGGGGTCATCGGATGCTAAGTTCACTTTTTCATGTTGTTTGAACATTAATGTGTGGTGGCAGTGTATGTACAAATCTACCCTATAATAATAAAAATCCATGCAGCGGTTTTTAATTAATCTGTAAAAATAATGTTCCCTTTTTCAAATCGAGCCGTTCTCAGATGCCTGTCGTTGTGCCGTCACACCGACAGAGGCCGCTCCCACAATAGTTGATTGACATGAGCGATTTACCTCAGATCAGCTGTCACAGTCCGCCCTTTTTGTTTCAATGCCTGAGCAGGGATGTAAGTTAGACAAGAATATCTCCGCTTGAGCGATTGAGGTGTTGTGTTGCTGGATGTAATAATGAACATAGTGGTCGTCATTTACTCCCGACATCTGAGCCGCTGAAGATGCAGTAGATTACGTTTGTTTGTGAAGGGAATGCACCTCCCGATCTACATATATCCGTCTATGTTCGCGCGAATCATTCATGATCCAGCTTCACTTACAGCAAAAGTGAGTATAAGGGTTTTTTTATGAATCTTTGCGATCGCCTTTCCTTATAACGTGGTAGTTAGGAAGTTTAGCGGCTAAACGCGGCTACATGCGGCTAATGTAAACAAGACCGTCTTTTCACAGAGAGAAGAGAGGGGTGGGGTGAGCACAGCTCATTTGCATTTAAAGGAACAACCCCTTAGAATGAGATGATTTTTGCTGAGCTCATTTTGACAAGGTAAAAAGGGTGTTGTTTTACAAAACCACTGAGAATTTTTAATCAAAGTATAATAGAGAGTTTTCATTAAGACCCTAAAGAATCATATCAACTTGTGGAAAATGGGCATCCGATGACCCCTTTAAAGCTATTGTAATTGGAAAATGCGTCAATCTGTTTGTCTGTGTCCATTCATAGAACTTAAAATATACTGGTCTGGTTCAGTTGTTAGGCAAGGATGATGATCAGATATTTCTGTTATTATCTGAAACCAGACCAAGATCTTGATGCTGAAGTTTGGTTTCACTTTCTTGAACATTGCAAAACTGGGCAAGAGTCTTTGCAAGAGTCATTGCAAGAAGTCCGCAGTCATCTTGCTGCTCTTGTTTGTAACTGAATTTACATGGATGCATCATTGACAATGAGTTATGGGAAAAAAAGATTTTATTTTATATTAAAGTTTTATTAAGAGTAATCATACTATCCTGGTCATTAACAACAATAGTAATAGTAACAATACTAACAATACTAGCAAAAATCAATAATACAATAATACAGCCAGGGTGACCTTTAAAATGTTTGAATTGTACACAGACAATCTTTAGAAACAGAGTGAGACCTAATAAATGTCATCCCTGTTACCCATGTCAAAACGTGTTACTCACAAAAGTAACAGGGCTGACAGTAACAGGTTTGATGATTTCAAACTAATTTACTAATTGCTAGCTAATGTTGTACACTTTGAAAGGACATTACTTGTAGATATTGATTATATTAAACATAATAATTATTTACATTTACATTTTAAAAATGGTAACAGTATTGACATTGCATGATGTCTCCCCCTCCCTCAGTCAAGTCTCATAAATCACCAAAAATAGAACATTATAGAAGTGAGAGAGAAACATGCTTGTGTTTTAAGTGTTAGAATCCTTGAGAGATGACGTAACCTCCTAGAAGTGATGTCACCTGAATGTACATTATTTTACAATGTTTGTTTTTGATGAGGGTAACAGGGCTGACATGAAATCAGGGGACACCAACAAAATGATTTATATTTTATAGAAAAAAGTATATTTATGCCAAAAACATTGCTTAACAACGAGACTATATTTAGAACAATATGCAAATGTGGTTTCTTTCATTTTGCAAATTAAAAGTCATGCTGAAAAAGAAAAATCATAGTGAGTGACATGCCAAAACCTTACCCATATCAGCATAAATGCTGTTTAAGTTAGACTTTTTTATGTAACGTTGATGAAAGAATACATAGTATTATTATGTTTTTAAATTCTATGTTACATTATTTCTTAGGGACACAAAAGGCACCAATTTTGTGGAATGACCCATTAGACTTTGTTTGGATAAACTAGTCATTTTCCAGAAGTAAAAAATCTTCTCAGCAATATTCCTGTCTGTGGTAGAGCCGAGGTTTCTGACAAGATTACCAGTTTAGGCGTCTCAACTGGTCAGGTATGGTTAGTCTAAGTAATAATTATTCGGACATAATTTATCGTAAGGAATTTTATTTATTCATAGTTTGCTGTGGTGGTTTTTCATGTGTGGCAGACCCAATTCTTTATATCGACAGATTCTTAAACAAATTTTAGCATTCAGATGTTTGCAATAAGACCCCAAAAATGTCCTAAGATTTGAATATGACCAAATAAAGCATTCAGTTTTCAGAATCCTACATTGTGTCCTTGGAGGAAGGAAAGCATATGTTTACCAGCCAATGATTTAGCAATGTTGGTATTGAATTTGTACAGATTTTGTTCTCTGCGGGACAGTTTCATGAAAACATTTTAATGTTAACAAAAGGGCAATTTTCCAGCTCTTTTGAGATAGAGGAAAGGGTACACAAGCCCTAACAAGATGGCTAGTGACAAGGAAATGGACCAGGATAGAAGAAACTTCTCGAAATCTAAAATATAATAAAGCACAAGAGAGACAAAGATAGGACCGTGTGTTAGTGTTGAAAAGACCAGCAGGACGAGAATGATCCGAAAAGCCTTGATTTTGTCCTTATGTACTCGTTCCTCTTCTTGACGTCGTCACCAGGTCCAGGATGCATCAGAGCCTTCAGAACCATCAAGCAGCTGTACAGTTTTACAAAGAAGAAAAGGAGTAATTGTGGCAGAAGGAAGTTGTAATATTGAATGTCACCCATTGTACCAGTTACACATGAGCTAATAATAACAATCCATCCAACGGTGCATAAAGCAATCCTGTATTTCATGGGTTTGAGCTTCAGGAAGGTAACGGGATGAAGAACCCCTAAGTATCGCTCCATACAGATGAAGCTCAGAAACAGAGGACGACCGACCAACAGCAACTTTCCAAGAAAGCTCAACGGTAGCCAACAATCAATGCAGTGAAAGAAATACACTCCTATGGCAAAGTAAACTGCAAAACAGAAGATTATTTCAATGAGTGCCCCATTAAAGTTAAAGATTTTGGTGGACTGTCCTTGAATCATCTCCTTCACGCTCAGCCACAGGATGTAACAGTTTGCTGGAAGACCAAGAGCCATGTTGATGCTGAATGCGGTGGTGAAAAAGGAGTAGTATAAAACGCTGAAAATGGTGGAGTTTACAGAATAAAGTGATTCCCTATAGGCTGAGATGTTTGACATCTCCATCATGTCCATTCCCAGATTTGTTTTATATGTGTACTTACAAGAAAGTATTTTTAAATTTCAGTTAGTCTTTAAAAACACGGTTGCTATCCGCTAGCGTGTCTCCAGCCATAGGATGTTGGGTGTGATCTGTATAGATGTTGTTTTGACATATTGAGCAGCTTTGCATTGATGCAACATTCAAATTCTAATTTTCAAACTTAAGAAAAATCTATCAGGCATGCAAATTAAGAAATAAAGTCAGCAGGTGCCCATCTTTGAGAAAAAAAAAAAGAATATAAAGGAACACAGAATTAATACCCATCACTTCAGACGATATATTGAGATCTTATGAAGCAAAATTGGTCTGTTCAAGAAAATTATCAGCAATTGTTCATTTTTAGGTCAACTCTCCCTTTAAATCATCATAGATACAACACTGTGCTGGAAATATTCCTCTGGATTTTGGTACTGACATGATAGCATCATGTGGTTGCTGTGGATTTGTTGGCTGCACATCAAAGATGTCAATCTTGTGTTCCACCAAATCACAAAGGTGCTCTTGCTTGGATTGAGATCTAGTGACTGTGGAGGCTATTTGAGTACAGTGAACTCATTGTCATGTTCAAGAAACCAGTTTGAGATGATTTGAGCTTGGTTATGTGGCACGTTATCCTGCTGGAAGGAACCATGATGGGTACACTATAGTTGTCCAAATGAAGTTCTTAGCAATGCATATTACTATTCAGAAATTAGGTTTTGATATATTTACGCTAGGAAATTTACAAAATATCTTAATGGAACATGATCTTAACATCCTAATCGATAATTTTGACCCATACAATGAATTGCTGTCTGTTGCTACAAATATACCCGTGATTTTTATAGGGTTGGGTACCGAAACCCGGTGCCAATACGGCACCGGTACCCATGTGACCGGTATGTACCGGACCGAATCAGAACGCGAATTTCGGTGCCTCATTTCGGTGCCACTTAAATGCCTGAACTGTCGATTGAAATATTTGTCTTCTGGTGCTATGACACGGATGTAGAAGCATTGATTCATCAACATACATGATCGCTAGTTAAATTGAAATACTGCATTCATGGGGTGTCAGAATGATCAGAAAATTTATTTACTGAATGAGAAAACTCACGTGAACGTCGGAAAGCTTTGATGATAGAAATCCAAGACATTTTTGTAGTTACTATCCATTTTCACATTTCGAATTAAAAGCACAAATCGTCTGGAAATGAGACCATCCGAGAAGCGCGTGAATGCTGCAACTATCGTTACACTTGCTCTGACTGCAGCTGGTGGTTTGCCGTTAGCTTAGCTAGCTACATTAAATGCGTCTAACTTAAAATGCCAAAAACTAAACATTCTAAAGTGTGGCTATATTTCACGAGAAATGATTCAGACACTGCGACGTGCAGCAAATGTTTTACAGCAGTTGAGTGTGAAGGGGAAAACGCGTCAAACCTAATGAAACATTTGATGGTATGTGGAATAAACTTGAAAGCAGAGGGATGCACCGTGTTTGACAGTTTGCAGACATCAGCTGGAGAGGTGTCGTATTTTGCCAGAGACGGCAAATATGTGATGCGATCTAGGAAAACTCAACACATGGTGAAATTTTTTAGGTTTTGACACCATATGAAAGCTGAGTTCAGGCCCCTTTCCAAAACTTTTATTTTTTTACATAACCTACGTTATGGCTATCTTAGGTTGGCTGATAGCGATGATTTTCAGGAATGGGATTTTGAGAAAAACGGCTTTAAAGTGAGACGGCTTTCACTTTCACTTCACGGGTTTAACGAGAGCTGTCTGTCAAGTTAGGAGCGCTACTGCATCATTACACAAACAGACTAACGTTTGTTTTCTGTTGATCACCCATTTTATGTTTAGTAAATAATGCAGCCTACCTAACTGTTCGCGCACTGTGCATAAAACAGACTGTCATCAGACGACTCCTCTTTAGTAACTTCATCATCCGATCCTTCATCTCTGGATGTGAAATAGCCCGTAACATCATTTAGGGCAGATTGAGACGAGTAAGATCGGTTAAGTGAGCAGCTGCAGTACTTTAGACGGCGTTGTTGTGCTCCGCCATCTCACGATATTAAAATAAATAAATAAATAAATACATAAATAAATAAATAACTTTGCTTGCTGTACTTTACACAGGACTGGTGAAGAATGTGAACTGATAGGCCTTTACTAAATATGTTACGTGGTTTATTTTGATAGGTTAACTGTTTTTGTGGTGTTAAGGGAAAGCACCTCCGCAGCGCGTTCTTAACATAGGAGAAAGACAGTCATTTCTGCTTGCTGCAATAAATGTCTCTTTTTCTGCACTAAACAAGTGAATTTCGAAGAGATATTTTCAGAGATAATAGACAAGATGTTATAGAATAATAATTTAATGAAAAACAAATTTCCTGAAAACGTCCCACCGCCACATCCGACGGGTTTTCCCAGATCTCATCACATATAGTCATATTTCTGCAAAAGAATTGCTGAAATTTTAAGCTGTTAAATTATTGTAGTTGGGTTAGGTGGCTTAGGTTTTATTGTTGTTGCGTTTTGCATTGACTTAATAATGTATAGTAGTACTACTTTTTTTTTTTTTTATTACTTTTAATACATTGTTCAACTTAAAGAACTTTTTTGTCCAATAAAAATATATTCTTGTGTCATCCACCACTTTATGGCTTTTTTAAAAGTATCGGTTCAGGCACCGTTTTGGCACCGGTACCGTTTTAAAAGTATCGATTTGGCACCGGTATCGAAAAAACCCCAAACGATACCCAACCCTAGATTTTTATGTTCTTGCAGAGTATAATTCTGACAATGGTTTCTATAATAAGAATATGATACATTTTACAAAAAAAATATTGATAGAAATGTTTCAAGAAAACATTTTCTAACTCGTTCATACCAAACATGACTATAAACCTATATACTATTCAGTAGTTGTTCAAAATGACATACACGATGAGTGATTAGAACAGGTTTGGGTTACATACATGATATGGAGTTAAGCAATGGACTGATATTCATTTATAAGTGCTTTTAGGATCATTTTGGTGCATCTACATATGTGAACCATTTTGTAAACCTGAGGATGTGTTCTGTGAAGAATGAAAGGTCAAATGGTCTATAAGGAGCCTGGTCTTCATCGTGAGTAGGGGGAAACCACCCAAGGAAGTCTGTACTAATGATTTCCTTATAGTTTTACTTGTGATTGTCATGATGCGTTGTATCTTCTATCATTAATCTTGGGTTTCTTGCCCCAAAATTGATAATCTCCTTCCTGAGTTGGGATTATCAATAAGTGTTCTTTTGTGTTAATGCTGCAAGCTGTTAAAAGCTGTGAAAGAGTTGATTGGTTAGGCTTATTTCAAGCTGGCTGATGCTAGGATCTGATTTACGATTATCCATGTTGTCATGGGCCACTTTGAGGAATTCAAATTCAAATGTTTTGATTGAATCTTAAATTGATGATTTCTGTCTGATTCCCTTCCGATTTGCTACAGTAGGTACTAAGGCGCCCAAGGTGTGCCGAAGAAAATATCCCACACACCATTACATCATCAGCCTGAACCATTGATACAAGGAAGGATGGATCCATGTTTTCATGTTGTTTGAATTGTTGTTTCAAATGTTGCCAAATTCTAACCCTGCCATACCAGCAGAAATTGAGGCTCAACATACCAGGCAACCTTTCTCAAAACTTCTCTTGCCCAACTTAGGTGAGCCTGTGCAAATTGTAGCCTCAGTTTTCTCAAAGAAGTGGCACCCGTTGTAGTCTTCTGCTGATGTAGCCCATCTCCTTCAAGGTTGGACGCGCTGTTTGTTCAGAGATGCTCTTCTGTGTACCTCATTTGTAACGTGGCTATTTGAGTTACTGATGCCTTTCTATCAGCTAGAACCAGTCTGGCCATTCTCCTCTGACCTCTGGAAGCAACAAGGCATTTTTGCACACAGCTACCACTCATTGGATGTCTTCTCTTTTTTAGACTGTTCTTTGTAAACCCTAAAGATGATTTTGCATCAAAATCCCAGTAGATCATCAGTTTCTGAAATACTTAGACTAGTCCATCTGGCACCAACAACCATGCCAATTTCAAAGTCACTTAAATAACCTTTCTTCCCCATTCTGATGCTCGGTTTGAATTTCAGCAGACCGTCGTGACCATGTCTACATGCCTAAATGCGTTCAATTACTGCCATGTGAATGGCTGGTTAGATATTTGCATCAATGAGCCAGTATTAAAGTAGCCAGTGAGTTTATTTGGAAATGTATACTGTATAAATAACATTGCAGCATCATTACTGTCTCACTGCTGGTCAGGCTGGACCACAGTTTCATGGTTGAGGAATATTATTTGCTCATAGTTTGCTGTAGTGGTTTTCCATGTAGTGGATTTTCATGTGTGGTAAACCATAGGTTTCTGAGGAGCATTTTTGAAGCCCAAAGTGGGTGGAGCTGGCTGTCGCCATCTTGGCAGTGTATCACCACGCGTCACTCCAGGATAATCAAAAATGAGAAAAGAGGCGGGGTGTGGGTGAAGCTGAGGCGCCTGGTTGCTGAAACCACGCCCACCTAACTTGATGTAGCAGCTGCAATTGACCTGTCACTCAAGTGGCCACACCCTTAATTATGCAGAATTTTAAGGCTTAATGTAATTTAAATGGATGAGTTTAACGGTCACAGTTGTCATGAAGGACAAAGTTAACTTTTTCTGCTGTAAAGTTGGACATTTTTAACAGGGTCTATGGGATTGACTCCCTTTTGGAGCCTGTCTCTAGTGGCCGGTCGATGAATTGCAGTTTAAGTCACTTCTATGTTGGATTCAAGAGAGAGACTGGAAGGTTGTCACTTGGTGGAAGACCAATTCTACAATTCTACAATAGGTGTTCAAATGTCTACAGTAAGACCCAAAACATGTCAAGATCTGAATATGGCCCAAAGGATTATTCAGATTTCAGAATTCTCCACTGTGTCATTAGAATAAGGTAAGCTTACACTGCCCTCCAAAAGTTTGGAAACACCCCTGGCAAAGTGTGGTTTTGGATGATATCAGCATAAATCCTTAGCATTTTTTTGGTGCAAATACATTAAAGTAACTTGACATTATCATTTTCATTTTGATTACATAATAATGGCAATATATACATGTCAAAGTCAGACATGCCCCTTTGCCAGCTGTGATGCCTGGTTACTGGTTTAAATTTGGCCCAGGTTTTTAAAAGATTTTTGGGTCAGCACACCTTAATAGCTTCAACAATTGATTGCCAATTAAGTTTAGAATACAATGAATTTAGGCCCAGATTATGCAGAGCTGTAATAGCTGCTAATGCTGGATATTTTTATGAATCGAAAATCGAAAAGTTTTTCCTATGTATAAACTGTTTATGTAATAAAATGTTTTCGTAGTTTGTGTTGTCCCTTATCACTGCAAAATTATCACAAATTCAAAAGGATTCATGCCAATATTGTCAAAAAACCCACTTTTCTAGGGTGTTTCCAAACTTTTGGAGGGCAGTGTATGTTTACCAAAAACATTAGTTTTCAAAAAAATGTGCCAGTTTCTGGTCACTTTCACAATTCAACATAGAGCTGAAGATCTGCAAAACCTCTCAGATATACTGTTAGGATAAAGACATTAAAATAATCAAAAGCGTATTTATGGTCTCACTAATTATTTTTTAAATAAGTTCAGTTTTATTGAAAGTTCTTACAGATTTTGTCCTTTGCTGAACAAGAATTTTTTTCTTCTTTTTTAATGATAACAAAAGAGCAGTCTTCCAGCTGTTTTGAGATGGAAGGCAGGATACAGAATCCCTAATACAATCCCAAAGGTCAAGGATATAGACCAGCATAGAAGAAACTTCTCTAAATCTAAAATGTAATAAAGCACAAGAGAGACAAAGATAGGACCGTATGTTATTGTGGAATAAACCAGCATGGTCAGAATGATTCGAAAAGCCTTGATTTTGTCCTGATTTACTCCACTCCTCTTCTTGACGTCATCACCAGGTCCAGGACGCAGCAGAGCCTTCAGGACCATCAAGCAGCTGTACAGTTTCACAAAAAAGAAGAAGAGTAATTCTGGCAAAAGGTAGTTGTAATGTTGAATGGCACCCGTGGTACTGATCACACATGAGCTAATAATAAAAATCCATCCAATAGCAGATAAAGCAATTCTGTATTTCATGGGTTTGAGCTTCAGGAAGATCAGAGGATGGAGAACTCCTACATATCGCTCCACACAGATGCAGCTCAGAAAAAGAGGACGACTAAGCAGCACCAACCGTCCAAGAAAGACCACTGGTAATCTACAATCAGCGCAGTCAAAGAAATACTCTGGTATTGCAAAACAAGCAGCAAAACAGAAGATGATTTCAGCGAGTGCTCCATTGAAATTGAAGATTTTGGTGGACTGTCCTTGAATCATCTCCTTCACGCTCAGCCACAGGATGTAACAGTTTGCTGGAAGACCAAGGACCATGTTGATGCCGAATGCGGTGGTGATAAAGTAGTAGTGTAAACTATTGAAAATGGTGTTGTTTACAGAAAAAACCGGTGTCCCACGGGCTGAGATGTTTGCCATCTCCAACATGTCCATACTAAAAAAATAACTAGAACGTTGAAGTAAAAAAAATGTGTAGTAAAAGAGTTTATTTTAAATTGTTCTTCAAAAGCACGGTCTCTAAACGCTAGTGTGACTCCAGCCGAACATTTTGAATGTGATGTTGAAGGTGTCATTTTGACTTACACTGAGCAGCTTTGCATTGATGCAGGATTCAAATTCTGCTTCTCTAACCCAAGAATTCCATATCAGGCATGCAAATAGGAATGTGGAATGTGTTTAGAAATGTATACTGTAACATCAGACACTGAAGGCTTGTTCATATAATGTCAAAATCAAAATGACCCATCCTTCCTGAGTACATCCTGGAGTGCATGCATATGTATTAATACAGCTAAATCTCTATATATATCTTGAAAGATTATTGTAGTAATTTTGTCATGTTTCACAACATTAACCACAGCAAATTTGGAGTCTCTAACTCAACTTCTCTATCGCCACTAGCAGTTCATATTTGCACTTGCATTGATCATTTGCATTGAAACAAATTTTTTTGCTCTGATTCCTTCGCTTAAGGCAATTTGATTGCACTCTATGACGTTGTTTTCCATCATGGACATTTTTTTGCCATTTTGAATTTGTGTAAAAAAAAAAAAAAAATGCTACTTTTTCAAACTGCTTACAAGGGCGTTGCTTACATTTCAATGAAAATTGAACCAGATCATCTTCAAACCAGACTGACGAAAAGTTATGTAATTTTCAAATAACGTGAACAAATTTGACAAAAAGAATGCATACAGTAAATAGATGTGAGGCTATGGCTGTTTACACTAGTGCATTTTCGCTTTATAACCTGTAACTTTTGCTACGGTTACACCTGTCGTTTACACTACTCTGGCATTTTCAACCCTCAAAAAGTGAGACTTTTAGTTTCAAAACTTCGGGATTGCGTTTCAGTGTAAACGAACGAAAACGGAGACTTTTAAAAATGATGGCATGGCTGCACACATTTGCTCTGTGTATCCTTGATGACTGTGTAAACAATAACATCATGCTTATTGTTGTACCTCCCAGTGACAAGCAACCAACCAACTTCCTGTTTACACTTTTACGCGCATGCCCAGTGTGCATGAATCGTCATGTGACATGCATTTTTAGTTGTTTAGTGTGGACAGAGATTGTTTCTGAAACGCATTTTCAAACAAAAATGCAATACTGTAAACAGTTTTAATGTATTGAAACCAAACTTGGTGTGTGTTATAATAACCATGATCTGCAGTTACCTGCACAGTTTTGGCTCAGCACTACCTAGTGGTCAGGAGATATGAAAATTGGCTGTTTTTGACTCTAACTTTGGACAAAAATCACAAGATTGCTCATACAATTCCAATTTTCTAATATCAGCCATTTTGGGTGTCTGCCATTTTGAATTTTGTTGTAAAATGGCATATTTCACTAACACACCGGCAAATTATCATGAAATTCGGCACCATGCCGCGAAGGTACTCAGAAAGTTTTAAAGCAGTGCCACCTTGTTGTCAAAAATTATAGTGACATTTGGAAAAATATTAAGAAACTTTGATTACTTTTTGCCGTTGTCACAATACTGGTCTTGATAGATATCATTTTAATTTTCTTTAAAAACACACCTTTTCAAACTCCTCCTAGACCGTTGGTACGATTGTCACCAAATTCGACTCAGATCATCTTCAGACCATGCTGGCAAAAAGTTATGGATTTCATGTTGAACGAACTTGATGGCGTAATGCCAAACTACATCTGAGGCTGTATCTCTGCAACATTTTAGTGTGTTGAAACCAAACTTGGTGTGTGTTATATTAACCATTTTCTGAGGTTACCTGCACAGTTTTGGCTCAGCGCCACCTAGTGGTCCGAAGATATGAAAAATGGCTGTTTTTGATTATAACTTTTAAACGGTTTGGCCAAAAATCACTCGTCGCATGATTCAGATTTTCCAATATCAGCCATTTTTAATTTTGTCAGAAAATGCCATATATTTTACAAACACACTGGTAAATTATCACAAATCAGTATGTGTGTTCGGCACTGTGCCCTAAATGTACTTGAGAAGTTTTGGGGCAGCGCCAGCTTGTTTTCAAAAATTATAATGATATTTGAAAAAATGTTAACTTTTGATTACTTTTGCCTGTTGTCACAAGACTGGTCTTGATAGGTTCCATTTTAATTTTCTTTGAAAACCTACGTTTTCAAACTGTTGGTATGATTTTCACCAAATTTGACTCAGATCATCTTCAGACTATGCTGGCAAAGCGAATTTGACGGCGTAATGCCAAACTGCATCTGAGGCTGTATCTCTGCAACGTTTTAGTGTATTGAAACCAAATTTGGTGTGTGTTATATCAACCATTTTCTGAGGTTACCTGCACAGTTTTGGCTCAGTGCCACCTAGTGGTCAGGAGATATGAAGAAATGGCTGTTTTTGATTATAACTTATGAACGATTTGGCCAAAAATCACAAGACTGGACGCTTTAGTTTCAGTGTAGCATACAGAGTCAAATAATTTAAATTTTCCCTTATCAGCCAGTTTGAGTTTCCAGAAATTTTGTCATAAAATGTGATATTTCACAAACACACTGGCGAATTATCACATATTTGCTAACAAATAGTTATGGATTTCGTGTTGATAGACAAAACAGTTTTCATGCATCACATCAACGAATTTGATGGCGTAATGCCAAACTACATTGAACCTCTGCAAAGCTTTAACACATTGACGCCAAACTTTGTGTGTGCCATTGTCACCTCACACTGACCATACCACATCAGTTTGATAGCAGCGCTACCTATTGGTCAAAAGTAATAAACCAGTAGATCATATTACTATGATTATATTTCAGATTTTTCACTCATTTTGACTAAAATCATCTTGAAATATTGCCTCATTTTGTGAAAAAAAATTCAAGATGGAAAATGATGTCATAGGATGCAATTAAATCGTCTTAAGCTAAGGAAGGCTGGGTAAATGATCACACAATTTTCATTTTATTGTGGAAATATATATTATATTATTATTTATTATAACCAGTATACTATGGTTTATACTGTATATGGACCTATATTGTGTTTTGTAGTGTTTTATATTTGGACCTCTGTGTAATGTGAATGTGTTTCTGTACTAACATAAGTAAACTCAAAACTATTATTTGCATAGATCACCAAGAATCAAAATTATACACTAAAACAAAAAAGACAAAACACAAGAATATGATTTCAACATATTTATTGTTGTTGTTATGTTTAACATAAAACAAGACAAAAGATGATGAAAATGGAAATGCATTTGGCTTTTTGGACATTTATATGTAAATATGCACATTCCATTCCATCTAAAACCTTTTAGCAAAACGGCAGTTTTCCAATTCTTTTAAGATAGAGGTAAGGATGCACAAACCCAACCATGATCCCAAGGCACAAACAAATGGACCAGGACAAAAGAAACCTCTCCCAATCTATAAAATAATAAAGCAGAAGAGAGATAGTTGAAGGACCATACGTCATGACTGAACATGCCAGCATCGTCAGAATGATCCAGAAAGCTTTGAGTTTGTCCCGGTTCACTCCATTTCGCTTCTTGACTTCATCACCAGGTCCAGGACGCAGCAGAGCCTTCAGCACCATCAAGCAAGTGAATAGTTTTATGCTGAAACAAACAAGAATTTCTGGCAAAATTAGTTGATACAGTCCAGTGGCATTCAGTGTCCCTAATATACATGAACAGATGATCAGAATCCATCCAATGACAGATATGGTGATCCTGTATTTCATGGGTTTGAACTTCAGGAAGGTAACAGGATGAAGAACCCCTAAGTATCGCTCCACACAGATGCAGCTCTGAAACAGAGAACGACCGACCACCAGCACAAGTCCAAGAAAGATTACCCCAAGTTCACATTCAGCACAACTAAAAAAATGTTGTGGAATGACAAAAATGTAGGAGCCGCAGAAGATGATCTCAGCAAGTGCCGTGTTGAAAATGAAGATTTCGGTCGACTGTCCTTGAGTCATTTCCTTCATACTCAGCCACAGGATGTAACAGTTTGCTGGAAGACCAAGAATGACACTGATGCTGAGCGCGGTGACAATAAAATAGGATGGTAAAAGGCTGCATATCTTATAGTTTACAGAGACCATCGATGAAATGCATGTTGAAATGTTTCTCAACTCCCACATGGTTTAACCTTGATCTTTTGAACTCTGTCAGCTTTCAGTGATTTAGCCGTGTTGGTTGTAGGTCTGCGATGATCGTGGTTTGTTTCAAATGCTGCCGGTCTAGTTTATAGGTCTGATTTAGTTTAACGGAGAGTTTTTGTCTTGTTGAGCAGTTTTGCATCATTGACATATTCAAATTCTGAGTTTCCAAGAAATTCATCATCAGTCATGCAGCTGATTTTTTTTTTTTTTTACAACCTCACTGTTTGAGAATGGCCATTTCCACAGTAACGTAGAAATGACATTGTCTGATGCAGCTACATCACATGCAAAAAAATAAGTCTTCCGAAAAAAAAATTTTCACCTACACTACCAGTCAAATGTTTTTGAACAGTAAGATTTTAATGCTTTTTAGCCAAGCCTGCATTTATTTGAACCAAAATACAGCAAAAGCAATAATATTGTGAAACATTTTTACTATTTAAAATAGCTGCTTTCTAATTGAATATATTTTAAAATATAATTTATTCCTGTGATCAAATCTAAATTTTCAGCATCATTACTCCAGTTATCTGTTACACAATCCTTCAGAAATCATTCTAATATGCTGATTTGCTGTTCAACAAACATTTATTATTATTATTATCAATATTTAAAATAATTGAGTATTTGAGGATTCTTTGATGAATAGAAAGATCCATCATTTATCTAAAATATAAAGCTTTTGTAACATTATATACTATGCCATTCAAAAGCTTGGAGTCAGTCAGTATCAATTTTTAAGTTATAGGAATTAATACTTTTATTTAAATTGATCAAAATGCTAAAGACATTTATAATGTTACAAAAGTTTTTTATTTTTAGATAAATACTGTTCTTCTGAACTTCCTATTCATCCAAGAAACCTGAAAAATTCTACTCTACTGTTTTCAACTTAAAAATAATAGTAAATGTTTTTTGAGCAAATCAGAATATTAGAATGATTTCTGAAGGATCATGTGACTGGAGTAATGATGCTAAAAATCAGCTTTGAAATCACAGGAATAAATGACGTTTAAAAAATATATATTCAAATAGAAAACAGTTATTTTAAGTAGTAAAAATATTTCAAATTTTATTGTTTTGCCGTTCTTTAGATCAAATAAATGCAGGATTGGTGAGCAGAAGAGATTTCTTTAAAGGGGTTATTGGATGCCCATTTTCCACAAGTTGATATGATTCTTTAGGGTCTTAATGAGAAGTCTATAATATACTTTGGTTAAAAATTTTCAGTGGTTGTGTAAAACAACACCCTTTTTACCTTGCCAAAATCAGCTCTGGAAAAATCATCTTGTTCTGGTCGAGGCTGCTTTAAATGTTAATGAGCTCTGCTCGCCCCGCCCCTCTCTTCTCTCTGTGGAGTGACGAGCCTGTTTACTTTAGCTGCATTTAGCCGCTAAACTTGCTAACTAGCACGTTATTAGGAAAGGTGATTGCAAAGATTCCTAAAAAAACCCTTATACTCACTTCTGCTGTAAGTGAAGCTGGATCACGAATTACTCGCATGAACATAAATGGATATATGTAGATCAGGAGGCGCATTCCCTTCATAAACAAACGTAATCCACTGCATCTTCAACGGCTCAGATGTTGGGATTAAATGGCGACCACTATGTTCATTATTACATCCAGCAACACAACACCTCAATCGCTCAAGCGGAGATATTCTTGTCTAACTTACATCCCTGCTCCGGCATCGAAACAATGGAGGTCGGACTGTTACAGCTGATCTGAGGTAAAATGCTCATGTCAATCAACTATGGTGGGAGCGGCCTCTGTCTGTGACTTATCTGAGAACGGCTCGATTTGAAAAAGGGGATATTATTTTTACAGATTAATTAAAAACCACTGCATGGATTTTTGTGATTATAGTGTAGATGTGTACATACACAGCCAACACACATTAATGTTCAAACAACATGTAAAAGTAAACTTGACCCCTTTAAAAAGCATTCGAAAACTTTTGACTGGTAGTGTACATTAAATTGTATGCCAATTATTTGTCACATACAGTATTTTAGAGGATTCCCAGTGCAAAAAAGTTAAAGTTAAAAATGTTTAGTATTTTGTGATGTCAGTGGAGACAGTTTTGGAGAATTCAGCCTTTGACCAGTGAAGTAAAACAAGGCCATTGAGTTAACTTAAAAGACTTAAAATTGTGATACAACTTTGTTAAGTGGTGCTAATACTAAATATGTTGCATATATGCAGTTTGTGCATTGGTGTAAATTTGATTTGCTGAATTAAGAATCTGAATTGCAGTGACTTGGAAAAATAAATAAACAAATACATCAACACAGCAGATTAAATTTTTCAGAATCAGAATCAGAATGTGCTTTATTGCCATGTATGTTTACACATACTAGGAATTTGTTGTAGTGACAGAAGCTCCACAGTGCAATAGAATGACAGTGACAGGACCAGACACGAAAAAAGACATCATAAAAAGAACAATATACAATTATACAAGACATACAATGTGCAAAAATAGCAATAACTTTACAATATACAAAATACAAAATAAACAATTAACTATGTACGTAAGGTGCAATTAGAAGGGTAAATAAGTATGTGTGTTAAATAAATAACTGGATAGGTGAATGTATAATAGCGTAGTGTGTTCCGCGTTTATTATGAAGTGTTCATGAGATGGATTGCTTGAGGGAAGAAACTGTTCCTGTGCCTGGCTGTTCTGGTGCTCAGTGCTCTGTAGCGCCGACCAGACGACAACAGTTCAAAGAGGGAATGTGCAGGATGTGAGGGGTCCAGTGTAAAACTGTTTCAGTAGTTTCTGAGGCAGGTTGAACTTCCTCAGTTGGCGAAGGAAGAACAGCCTCTGCTGGGCCTTTTTGACAATTGCGTCAATGTGGATGTCCCACTTCAGGTCCTGAGAGATGGTGTTGCCGAGGAATCTGAATGTCTCCACTGTCATTACAGTGCTGTCCATGATGGTGAGAGGGGGGAGTGCAGGGGGGTTCTTCCTGAAGTCTACTGTCATCTCTACTGTTTTGAGCGTGTTAAGCTCCAGGTTGTTATGGCTGCACCAGACAGCCAGATCTTTAACCTCTTGTCTGTAGGCAGACTCGTCACCATCCTGAATGAGGCCGATGATTGTAGTGTCGTCCGCAAACTTCAGGAGCTTGACAGAGGGGTCTTTGGAGGTGCAGTCGTTGGTGTAGAGGGAGAAGAGCAGGGGGGAGAGGACACAACCCTGAGGAGCGCCAGTGCTGATTGTGCGAGTGCTGGATGAGTATTTTCCCAGCTTTACTAGTTGCTGCCTCTCTGTCAAGAAGCTGGTGATCCACTGACAGATGGAGGTAGGCACGGAGAGCTGAGTTAATTTTTGCAGGAGTAGGTTTGGGATGATAGTGTTGAAGGCCGAACTGAAGTCCACAAACAGAATCCTCACATAAGTCCCTGATTTAGAATGAAGTGCAGGAGTTCGGGAGAGGAGGGTTGTTGGAGGTGTCAATGGTGTTTTTTCAAACCTGCAATAAAACTCATTCAGATCGTCTGCCAGTTGTTGGTTCTCTACAGTGTTGGGGGATGGTGTCTTATAGTTGGTAATGACTTTCAGACCTTTCCACACTGATAAAGAGTCACTGGAATAGAATTGGTTCCTATTTTTGGTCTTAGTTTAAGAGAAGACATAAATAAGGCATTAATTTTGACTAATTAGTAAAATGCATATTTGTAACATATTTTATTTTTCGATTTGATCCTACTTCCTTGAACTCAGTTTTATATTATGACTCTCTGTTATTCAGTAATTGAATGTGAAAGCTGAATTTGCACAGTATTTCCAAAGTCCTGTGAATTGACACCTGTGAACACCTGTGTGTGTTAAAACAGATCTGTGTGTGGATCGTTTGTGACATCCATCCATCAGTCTGTCATGTGCATTCATCACGCTAGCCGGTTGTTTCTGTCACATCAGATGTTTTGAAAAATGACCATCTGAAGTGTAAGCGGGAGAGAAAGTAGATGAGATTTTCCATGATGGAAATAATGTGTGCTAGTCAACATGCTGTCTGCTTAGGACTCATACATCACCAAATACAAAATTATCGACTGAAACACTGAAAATGGATTTGGTTTTAAATAACTGAACTGTAGACCATTCTTTAAAAATATGTCTTGAGTTTTATCTATGCTTCAAACAACAGAATGCACGTTAAATATTATTTTCTACTGCATTATTTTACTGGTATTGTGAATATAGTGCTACTACTTTACAGATGTTTTAATGCTGTTTTTAATATAAAGTCAAAAAATGGTGTTAGAGTAGCCTGCAAAGTTATTTGAAATTAATTGACTCAAAGAAAGTTTTCATGCTAAAGAAATGAAGCATAAAGAAGTGAGGTAAGATAACCAAATGAGTATTATTAATTGAAATGCAAATGAAGTTCATTGATTGTAGTTTGAAGTTGTTAGTTCTGCACTAGCTGGCAATCTGAAAAGTTCCTCCGCAAGCACTTTTTCCCCTTTCATCCATTAAGACAGGAACAGGAAATCACTGTGACTTGTGTGAAAGATGTCGTCCTTTACTCTCTGCAGGAAGTCAAGTCAATGCAGTCGAAGAGATTTCTTTGTGTGTGTGACAGAGATGTCAAATCACATAAATAGACCTAGCTCTCTAGTTAACGCAGACCTGACCATGTTTCTTATACTCCAGCATTGCATGTGTTTCCAAAATGTGATTCCAAGGATCATCGCATTTGTTTAGCCTCTGAATTTAACCTTTAGACGTCTTACTATTTTCTCACGTTAAGACTAGTTTTACACATGCATGCGCAAGTGGCGTTTATTCACGTCTGCATCCGTATTAACAGGTTGTGGCACTCACACTGTACACGTAAGCATCGCCGTGCTACGTAGCTGCAGCTTTTATAAAGTAAAATACTGTAAAACACACACAACCCTTTCAATTCTGAAAATCTGACTGTTTTTTCAATTTATATCCAGTTTCATATAGATGCATGAAAATGACTGAATTTTGCCATAAAATTAGTGTTGGTGCTCCATAAATGCAAGAACGTTTTATCCAAACGACAACCGTCTTGTTTCAGATGTGTTTTAAATGTACTGAATTCCTCTGCATTTCCATGATAATGATGCTAATGTTGAGTAATTGCTGCAATTTACCACAATCTCCCGCCGTGTTTTGTAGGACAGTGGGGTTTTTGTGTTATAAACTGAATGTGCACGTCTAGTTCTTGCTCTGATGGCTGTAGTTTAAAGTTCATTTGGCACTTGGGAAGCTATTCAGTGAAATGCGTTCATTTTATTCAGGCTTTCTGGCTGTCGTCCTGCAACTGAGGAACGATTTACTTGAATCAAACAAGAACCTTCATGTTTGATTGTCATTGAGACAGTTGTTTGGTATGTTTTACCATCTAAGAGTTGGTTTGTATTGTTAGTGGTGTTAAGCGATAATTATTGCTCATATTTAGTGTTGATGATTGAGAACTACTGATGCAAAGTGCTAGTAAATTTCACACTGAATTAGATAGAAATGGCAAGGAATTACATTGATAAACATGAAATTTTGAAGTAGAAACCCTGAGTATTTTCCAACTACAGAAATCCTAGTAAATGTTTCTAGTACAACTTTACAACAGAGTAGTCAAGTCAAGTCAAGTCACCTTTATTTATATACCGCCTTTAACAATACAGAATTGTGACAAGGCGGCTGTACAGTATTAAATAGGAAACAGTACATCAACAATGCCAAAGGCAACAGTAAACACTCACTTTTTAGGTAAAGGTAGTTAGTTAATCAAAAACAATAAAATAAAATGTAATATTGTGTTAAGAGAAAGTGTCCCCAACTAAGCAAGCCAGAGGCGACAGCGGCAAGGAACCAAAACTCCATCGGTGACAAATGGAGAAAAAAACCTTGGGAGAAACCAGGCTCAGCCGGGGGGCCAGTTCTCCTCTGGCCAAAGTTCCCGTGGTCTTGTGCCGACAGCCGTCTAGGTGATGTGGTTTTCACTGTGGATCCGTCTCTGGGGCTCATCTAGTTGATGTGGACTCCGCTGACATTCAGGGCTGTAGAGGTCGTCTCTAGGTGCTGATCCACCATCTGGGCTAGGTTCGGACTGGGTCCGGGGGACTGCAGTGACCATCTGATCTGGATACGGACTGGATCCGGTGGTTAATGTGACCTCGGAATAAGAGAGAAACCGACTAATATTAGCGTAGATGCCATTCAGTAACCAGTAACCAGTGTTGTTTTAGTATTTATTTTAAATTTATTTTAAGTTTTGTTTTAGTGTGGAAGCTCATTTCCACCACTGAATACAATTTAAAAAAAATATATAGTTATTGCAATTTTTTTTATCTTTTTAAAATCAGAATAGCTTGATGCAAACTTGCAATTCAGACTTTTTTTCTCAGAATTGTGAGAAACTTGTAATTGCAAGTTATAAAGTCAGAATTGAGAGGTATAAAATCACAGTTCTGACTTTTTCTTGCAAATGTGAGTTTGTATCTCACAATTCTTTTTTCTCACAATTGCAACTTTATTTCTAACAATTCTGACTTTCTTATCGTAAATCGTATCGTTCTTATCGTCTTTTTTCTATTGGACTTTAACAATAAACTTGCAATTCTGACTTCATAAATCTCAGCTGTAGGTTTATATATCTCACATATCTCGCATTTCTAAAAAAAAAAAAAAAAACAGAATTGTGAGTTTGTATCAAGCAATTCTGACAAAAAAATCAAAATTGCAAGATAAAAACTGACAATTGTGAGAAAAAAGTCAGAATGGTGAGATAAGTCTTATATAATTTTTTTTATAATCATACATATAAATTTTTTTTGTACTTAAGATGATTTTTATTATATATATATATATATATGTGTGTGCATGGGTATTTATTTATATAATTTGTTTTATTCGAGTTAATGTTTAAGTAATGAAAATGTCTTTTTTATGGTGTTTTTTATTTTAGTAAATTATAATAACTTTATATAAACGAAGTATTTAATATTCTTTATTTTTTTATTTTTATATTTTCCATTTTCTTTTTCATTTTTAATTAAAAATTTAGTTTTACTGATTTTTGTGTTTTTGTTTATTTTTAAGTTTTAGTTTTTTTTATATATGCCTATTTTATATATATATATATATATATATATATATATATTTAATTATTTTTTTTAGTTTTAGTAATTTTAATACTAAAGCAAAATTATAAACAATTTATTGCTGGCCAACGATTAATCGTGATTAATTGCATCCAAAATAAATGTTTTTGTGTACATTAAATATGTGAGTGTACTATTTATTATGTAAATACACACATGCATGGATATATTTAAGAAAAATATGTTATGTGTATATATATTAAATATATTTACTGTATATATAATAGAAATGATATGAATGTAAATATATACATCTAAATACATGTAAATATTTTTAAAATATATACTGTATGTGTGTGTCTTTATAATATACACAGTACACACACATATGTAATATAAACAAAACATTATTTTTGATGTGATTAATCACGATTAATTGTCTAAACGCCACTAATAAAATTATATAATATTGAATTTTAATGAGTAAATAAGATAATATGGTCATTTTTATGTTTTTATATTCCAGTTAATGCTTATTTCCTGTTTATGTAAATAATTGTTTTAGTTAACATTAACACCTCCTCTAACTCTAAAGAGAGACTAGAATAACAGTCATCAGTGAGTTTTGCACAGGATACTACTAAAAAAAATCATAGAAGCTCGTTATTGTTCAAATTTTAGGGGTTCGTTGCAATTCCAGGGTTGATATTGTGAAGATCTTCAAATGTAAAAACTCAAAACATTCACCCCTCCATTACTTTTAGCAGATTTTGTGTCTCTGTCTTCCTCCACCTGCAACGCGTGCGGATGCGAAGCACGTGCAGAATGAATCGTGAAATTGAATCTCTGTGCTCGATCGACTCGAGGGGGAGCATGAGAACTGGAGAAAGTGTTTGGGAATTACACTGAGTCACAGCTGAACGTGGGCCGGAGCTGTAGTGAGCATGTGTGTTTGAATTGCCCCAGAGAAACGCGCCTCCCTCCCCTGTAATTACACTCGTGATGGTGAGATGCCGCGTGTGTGGGTCGAACTTTAATAGTGAAGGTGTTGTTGGCAGAACCCAGTTGAGACATGCAATACGCGCTGAATATTTCAGAGCATATTTTCCTCCTGTTCGCCGCTCGGAGGATGAAACCTCAGAAACACACGTCAGCAGAAACGCTGTAAATAGGCTTTCCTTTTAGGACAACGAATGCAGGGATTTTGTCATGTTTTTGGTTTAACTAGGATAGTTTCCAAAGTGTAAACTTACAGAAGGGACAACTAACCAATGAGATCTCTTTTATCATCTCGGTATTTCCTTTCAGACTGCATTGAGATTAAACAGAGAGCTGAAGTCTCCTTTATCTCTGATGCTTCTCCTGAGAATATTCACCCCATCTCACGTGTCTTGTTTAGAAATTCAGAGGAGATTAAACTACAGATGTCATTTTATACCAGTATATTCGTACTGTGCATTTGGAGAAATGTTCCATCTCATCATTTACTCACCAATGGATGCTCTGCAGTGAATGGGTGCTGTCAGAATGAGAGTCCAAACATCTGATAAAAACATCACAATAATCCTCAAATAATCCACACCACTCCAGTCCATCAATTGACATCTTGAGAAGCCAAAAGTGGCATGTTTGTAAGAAACAAATCCATCGTTAACATGTTTTAACATGTTTCATAGTCCATAATATTCCTTTCACCATTGGAAAAGTAATCTTTACAAGCCAAAACATCTCTGGACAACAGGAGATGGACAACAGGAGATTGACTTTTTCCACTGGAGGAAGTGTTATTATGGATTACAGACTTGTATTTTAGCCTGAAACAGTGGCTTAAAATACATTAATGATAGATTTGTTTCTTACAAACACGCAGCTTTTGGCTTCTCAGGATGTTAATTGATGGACTGAAGTGGTGTGGATTACTTGTGGATTATTGTGATGTTTTTATCAGCTGTTTGGACTCTCATTCTGACGGCACCCATTCACTCCAGAGGATCCATTGGTGAGCAAGTGATGTAATACCAGATTTCTCTAAATCTAATGAAGAAACAAACTCATCTACAAATGCGAGTTTGTATCTCACAATTCTGACTCTTTTTTTCACAATTGCAAGTTTATATCTTGCAACTCTCACTTTTTTTCCTTACAGTTATGAGATATAAAAATCTAATTTTGAGGGGGGAAAACAGTCGGTTGTGAGAAAAAAAGGCAGAATTGTGAGATAAAAAAGTCGCAATTACCTTTTTTATTTTTTATTCAGTGGTGTAAACTACCCGATGAGATCTTTACCATCTCAGTATTTGCTTGTAGACTGCATTAAGATTACATTTTTTATACCAGTATGGTCATGCTGTATGTCAGATTTACTCACCCTCAGGCCACATGTGGAGATTTGGAGAAATATACAAACAGGTATATAAGTAAGTTTTTTTTTTTTGTATTACGGCATTATTTTCACTCATCTTCAGGTCATCCAAGATGTAGATGAGTTTGTTTCTTCATCAGATTTGGAGAAATGTAGTATTACATAACTTTCTCACCAGTGGATCCATTGCAGTGAATGGGTGCCGTCAGAATGAGAGTCCAAACAGCTGATCAAAACATCACAATAATCCACAAGTAATCCACACCACTCCAGTCCATCAATTAACATCTTATGAAGCCAAAAGCTGCACATTTGTAAGGAACAAATCCATCAATAAGGCATTTTAACGTTAAAACATTGCATTTGCCTAAAATATAAGTCCTCTATCCATAATATTGCTTTAAAAAAAAAGTCTCGCCTGAATGAGGAGAAAATTATGTATAGATCAAGCACAGTTTACAAGCAAAAACAGGTTTAAACAGAAATGTGTGTGGATTTTGATGTGAGAGAAGAACAGGAGATGGACTTTTTCCCTGGAGGAAGTGTTATTATGAATTATGAACTCATATTTTAGCCTGAAACAATGGCTTAAAGTACATTGATGGATTTGTTTCTTACAAACATGCAGCTTTTGACTTCTCAAGATTTTAATTCATGGACTGGAATGGTGTGGATTACATGTGATGTTTTTATCAGCTGTTTGGCACCCATTCACATCCATTGGTGAGCAAGTGATGTAATACTACATTTCTCCAAATCTGATGAAGAAACAAACTCGTCTACATCTTGGATGGCCTGAGGGTGAGTGAAAATAATGCCGTAACACAACAAAGATCTTACTTATATTCCTGTTTTGTTTGATTTTGGTGTGAAATGTAACACAGAGCTATTCTTTCATCCAAAACAAGCTAAAGTTCCTAAATTAGACTCTGTGGTGTATTGTTTGTGCTTTTTTGGCTAACATGTACATCTGATGTAAAAGAGAAGGAAAACACTGCAACTGCAGCTTCATGAATGTGCCGTCATCATCAGGTAGCAGTAATGTGTTTCCATTGGCTGTTTGTTTGCAGTGAGGTGAGGATATTTTCCACTCATTTTTTGCTAATGCAACATATGAGCACTAGAGTTTGCATACATGTGTGTGAGTGTGCAATGCTGCGGGCATGTTGGTAGAAGCTAGAAAAGTTCAGGGAGGAAAATATATGTCCTCATTCTCGCTATCAGATCAAAACGTCCTCGGAGAGCAGTCAGCCAAATGAATGATTTCCATCAAATGCTTGCCTTTCCTTTATCTCCATCCTCCTAATGTAAGACATTCACTTACGCGCACAGGGGATGGAGGTTTGATTAATGTTTCTTATCATCCCTGTTGAGTTTAGGGAGATAAAGTTATTCTAAACAGCACCGACTGCTGCAAGATCCGCTGTAAATAATGGATATGCTGCAATATTTTCAATTAATTTTAAATGATTTCATGCCTACTTGAGCTGAATTGCTCTGAAATACCTCTCCTAGGTATTATTCAGTGTTTGACTAGTTTTTAAAGTCAACATGAAGTCAAAATGTACGCTGTTTACTAGGGATGCAACAATACAGTTAGTTCACGGTTCAATATGTACCTCGGTTTTTAACCACGGTTTTCGGTTCGGTTCTGATAGCTTGCCACATCAGTGTTTTTTTGCATCTAATTAACAACAAAATACTCCTATAAACCTCTGTTACACTGGAAAAAGTGTGGATTATTATGTCTGCTTAATATTTCTTTTGAGAGAGCAAAAATAGGATGGGTCTCATTCATACTGGACGCCAGAGGCCGCCCTCGTGCAGAAAATCCACATATGCGTCAGAGATAACACTGATGATGTTCCAGTTTTTAGTTTGATTACAAACGGGAAGCAGAAGTTGAAGATGGCCTCCAACTTCAAGAGACTGTCCTTAGATCATTATAGGGATATAACATTGCACTGGGAAACCAAGAACCAGGTTGATGCTGAATGAGAAAGCGATGAAATAGTATGGTAAATTGTGGCATGAATGGACCACCGGAATTGGTGGTGTTTGATTCACATCTGATTTGATTAACTGTTGGATCATCTGTGTCTACGTTTTGCATTAATGTCTGTGAAACATCATCCCATACTGTGAAATGCTATACTATGGATGCGAATGAAATATCACTCAGATAAATAGCTTAATAAGAAATGTAGAAATTGTAGAGAAATGTGTGTTGTGATGGTTGCCAGAGCATTGCAAGAATGTTTTAGTGATTGTCACAAAGTATGTTAAATTTGACATAGGGTAGTACTGTCTTCATTCTAGCATGGTATTTTGAATTCAGCTATCCACCTATTTCTTCCCATAAGAGTGGACGCAGCCATTTGTAAATGTTATGGGTCTGGCTTCTGGTCTCATCCATGTCTAGCTATTTTTAGCTGTAGAGAACAGTTCATTTTGCTGCTTGATATTGCTAAAGCGGCTAATGAAAAGGGAATCTGGCCCATAGGCTTACTTCTGTGTTAAACAATAAGGTGGGTAGCAGCAGAATTAGGAAAGCACTACTTTTCTTACAGTACTTAAGATTTGTTTTTGTTTTGTTTTTTAGTGTAAGTTTAAATTTTGTAATAAAACTGACAGAATTTGAAAGCATTTTTTTTACATTTTGACATTTCAGATCAAAAGCAGCAAAGCACAAATATTACTGTGATTTATTGGATAGGAGTTGCGCTACAAATATGGCGTTTTATTCACAGATCAACTGAAAACTATGGAAGCCTGTTTCAGCCACTAAATATAAAAAAGGTAATTGTGACTTCATCTCACAATTCGGACTTTTTTTTTCGCAATTGCAAGTTTACATCTTTTTTTTCTCTGAATTGTGAGAAAGTCGCAATTCAGAGAAATAAAGTCAGAATTGCAAGATACAAACTTGCATTTGTGAGAAAAAGTTATAATTGCGAGCCTTTATCTTGCAGTTCTACTTTTTCTCGCAATTGTGAGTTTATATCATGCAATTCTAAGAAGAAAGTAATTTATATCTTGCAATTCTGACTATAACTCGCAATTGCAAGTTTACATCTTGCAATTCTGTTTTCACAAAACTTTTTTCTTGGAATTGTTATACAAACTCACATTTGTAAGTAAAAGTCAGAAATGCGACTTTTTATCTCACAGTTCTACTCTATTTCTCGCAATTATGAGTTTATATCACACAATTCTAAGAAAAAAGTGATTTATATCTTGCAGTTCTGACTTTATAACTCGCAATTGCGAGTTTACATCTCAATTCTGACTTTTTAGTCAAATTTGTGAGAAAAAAGTCAGAACTGAGATGCAAACTCATTTGTGAGAAAGTCAGAGATGGCCGTTTTTATCTCACAATTTCACATTTTTTCTCACAATTATGGGTTTATATCTTGCAACTCTGACTTTATAACTCGCAATTGCGAGTCCACATCTCAAATCTGACTTCTTTCTCAGAATTGTAAGATATAAACTCGCAATTCTGAGACATAAAATCAGATTTGCAAGAAAAAAGTCAGAAGTCAGAAATGTGACATCTCACAATTCTACTCTATTTCTTGCAATTATGAGTTTGTCACAATTCTAAGAAAAAGTCATTTATATCTTGCAATTCTGACTTTTTTTCTCAGAATTGTGAAATATAAACTTGCAATTCTGAGAAATAAAGTTGCAATTCTGAGAAATAGTCAATTTTGTGAGAATGTCAGAGCTGAGGTACAAACTCGCATTTGTGAGGAAGTCAGAGATGCCCATTTTTATATCGCAATTTTTATATCACACTTTTTCTTGCAATTATGAGTTTATATCTTGCAATTCTGACTTTATAATTTACAGTTGCAAGTTCATATCTCACAATTCTGACGTTTTTCTCACAATTGCATGTTTACATCTCGCATTTCTTACTTTTTTCTCCAAATTGTGAGATATAAGCTTGTAATTCTGAGAAATAAAGTTGCAGTTCTGAGAAAAAGTCAGAACTGAGATACAAACTTGCATTTGTCAGAAAATCAATTGCCAGATTTATCTCACAATTCTGCTTTATTTCTCACAATTATGAGTTTATATCTTGCAATTCTGACTTTATAATTCACAGTTGCAAGTTTATATCTCACAATTTTTAGAAATAAAGTCAGAATTGTGAGACGAAGTGTCTCAATAACCTTTTCTTATTTTTTTATTCAGTTGCAGAAAGGGCTTCTATAGAAAACAGATTGATTCCTGGGATTTAAGAATGTATCTAAAAATAACAATATATTAACAATACTCTACAATAACATGAGCTAGCAATAATTTTAAAGCCTGTGGAACAATTGCGAATGTGAAGCCATACCTGACACCTGTCTGTTTATCTTTCATAGTGAGTTCATAGGAGTTCATCCTGCTAATGTGTTACTTCTGTCAAATGAGTAGCTGAAGAGTTTTACTGTGTAGATGACAATTAATATTTGTTTGCCATATTTAAAATGTGTGTATTAACATGTTTCTTTGTTCTGTGATTCCATAAATCACAAACCACAAAAATATGTTTTAGAACTAGTTATTTTAATTTTATTTCACAGAACAAGCTGAGATATAATAACAAACAGCAATAACAAAACATGTTTTGAAGTCTTAAAGTTTCACATTTTTATCTCAGCTACACTACACATTTTTAAATTGCTAAAACAAAGACACACTTTGTTAACTCTTTTGAGATAGAGGAAAGGCTGCACAAACCCTAGCATGACCACTGAACACAAGCAAAAAGACCACCACACGAGAAACTTACTGAAATCTAAAATATAATAGAGCACAAGAGTGATCGTGACAGGGGCGTACGTCAACACCGAAGACACCAGCATGATCTGAATGATCCAGGAAGCCTTGACTTTATCCCGGTTAACTCCATCTCTCTTTTTGATGTCGTCGCCTGGTCGAGGACGCCTCAGAGCCTTTAGGATCATCAGGCAGCAGAACACTTCCATGATTAGAAAAGCAATATATTGTGGCATAAGTAATTCATACATGTCAATGAGTCCCAGCCTAACTACTATGCTTGAGCTAATGATGAGAATCCATCCGATGACAGCTACGGTGATCCTGTATTTTATGGGTTTAAGTTTCAAGAAGGTCATAGGATGGAGAACCCCTAAGTATCGCTCCACACAGATGCAGGTTTGAAACAGAGGACGACCGACCAACAGGATCATTCCAAAACTGACTGTTACGTACTTACAGTTTGGACAATTAAAATAATACTGTTTGATAACAAAGGGGAAGGAGAAGTTGAAGATGACCTCAACAAGAGAAGTGCTGAAAATGAAAACTTCGAGGGACTGTCCTCGGATCATTTCTTTCATGCTCAGCCACAGGATGTAACAGTTTGCTGGGAAACCAAGAATCAGGTTGGTGCTGAAAGCAAAGGTGACAAAGTCGTATGGTAAATTGTGGCATTCGCTGGAGTTCCTTGCGAAAATGGACGGACGGCATGTTGAAACGTTTGTCGCTTCTGACATGATGGCACCTGGATGTTTGAATGTTGAACAAAGGCGAAAAGAAAGGTTTGTTAGGACAGCATTTAGGGTTATAATCATTGACTAAAACTAAAACCATAACTCTTCTGTTACTTAAAGGGAAAAAAAAGACAAAACAACAAAATTAAAATGTTAAATATTAAAATATATAAATAATACAAAAATAACACTTGCATCAACATTAAAGAGCATGCATTTCAACATTTAATACTAAAACACTACCTCACAAGGAAAACTGTGCTGGATGAATGGTGGAATGAATGTGGTCTGCTTTATAGTATTGATTTGGTGGCTTGCTGTATTATCTTTGAATTAGTTTTGCATTCATATCTGTGAAATATCATCCCAGCCTGTGAAATCATAGGCATGCAAATAAAATGTCAGTGTGATAAATAACTCCTTAAATAAGAAGCCGAGCAAATGCTGTGTAATGATGAAATGTAAATAGTTGTTCCATGCAATCCATAGGGTGTTGTGAGTGATTGCCAGGGTGTTGCTAGACTTTTCTGTGATTGTCATACAGTATGTTAAATTTGACATGGAATAATGCTACGCTTACTATCGTTATATGGCAGAAATTGACTTGTATGCTAATATGCCTGTTCAAATTCAACCACAGAATCAGTATTTGGATGTTGCTAGGTGGTTGCAAGTCAAGACCCAACGCCCTGATATTCTGGTCTTTAGATACGATTTGGGTTCTTCCTTCAGGATTTGAAGCCACACCTGACACCTGCGGGTCAGTCTGTTTATATTTAGTGAGTTCATGTGAGTTCATCCTGTGTTGAGCAACTGTGTTGCTTCTGTTCTGTCAACCATTTTAAAAAATGAGGACTGGAAGAGTTTGAACATATTGTGTGTATGCACAGTACATATCTTGTTTTTGTAGCCAAAAATCTTGTTCTTTAGATACAGTACCAATAATCGCAAAACACAGAAATGCAGTTAAAATATTTTTCATTTTATTTCACATAACAGATGTTTAATGAGGATTTGTAGCAAATGTTTTATTTCATCTAACTGCTCAGATAGCCTCAGAACATGGTGCTAAAGACATCTGAGAAGTTAAATTTTAGTAGGAAAAAGTTTTGCTAAAATACAACCTGACATGTAGTGGAGTTGTAAAAAATGTCAGACAGTGTATTTGGCTGAAATGAAAAAAGTATGGTGAACTCGGCATGACCAGTGCAATCATAATAATAATAATGAATAAAGGCAGAATAATGCTTTGCATGCTTTGGCAAAGTTCAAGCATGCATTTTCATATTTCAGCACTTAGAGGCATTGTACAGTTTGAGTGGATGAATATTTGGACCTTTTCCAACCAATAAGCTGCTTTAGACTCCAAGAAAACTATTTTACCCTTTTATTATAGAGACTTTTTTTCTCATAGACAATTGTCAGAGATTGAAAGTTCTATTAATTCTACTAGAGTTCTACAACAGCGACTGGTAGTTCTACTAATAAAATCAACTGACTTTGGCCATTCTTGTTTCTTTATATACCAATGGTGACAGTGCAAAATGGAATGGAAAGCACTTTTTGCTTTTTTCTCCCAAAGGTTGCCTCTTTAATCAAGAAGTATTGAAGATATCTCAATATCCTTTTAGATTCTGGTGCTTAAACTTTTCTTTTTGTATCTTCATTTTTGAGGTACATCCTGGCCAACTGATGATTTAGCATGATTTAGAAGTACCCATGGGGTCATGAAGTACAATCACACTCCACAATGCTGCTAGTTTACCACTTCTCATTGTATACTGCAGCAATCTCCTTTCCAGCATATACTGCTTCATGTCGGGCAGATCTTTGGGATCCTGGACTAAAGTGCAAGTGTTGTCAGCATTCATTCACACTGTGCTTAAAGGGGTCCTATTGTGCTTTTTCACTTTTTGAATTTTAGCGAGTGTGTGGTGTGTGTATGTTTGGGCATAAAAAAAGATCTACAAAGTTACGAATCTCAAAGTCCACTCCAAAGGGAGATATTTCGTTTTTTAAAAAATCCCTTTCCAAGAACTACAACGAACAGCTCCTATGGACTACAGCGTTTGTTTTCCACATGTTGTGATGTCACTACGTGGTCCATTAGAATATCATTAAATGAAATTCCGCCTACGGAAATTAGGATGGTTAGGGGGTGGGTAGGGACGAGGTGGGGGATGAGCCTGACTTTAGTGATGCAACGAGAGCAGAGCAGCACACACACAAGCATTGACTAGAGTGGCCGTGTTGGAGCCGTAACACACCGTAGATGTGTGTAGTTTGTGGTAAGAGATTTATTCATCATACAGTGTAGATACCTTCACTTATAACGTGTTTTTTAAAATGCATAAACTTGCACTAGACTAGGCTAATCAGTGATGTTCTTTGATAATGTTAATGTTAGGCTGCTTTTAGCCTTATGCTGGAGCTGGTTTCTGCCAATGAAACTAAGTATGTAAATAAATAAATAAATTAGCACAATAATATCATGTATTGGTGATCTCGCAGGTTGATGACAGGACCCAACACTGCTGTAGTTTATTATGTACTCACCCTCCATGCATCCTAGGTGTATATGACTTCCTTCTTTCAGACGAATGCAATCAGGGTTATATTAAAATTTATCCTGCCACTCCCAAGCTTTAGAACGGCATAGACAGGTGTTTCTCTTCATCAGTCCAAAACAAGTCAATAAAGTGCATCCATCCCTAATAAAAAGTGCCTCACACGGCTCTGGGGGGTCAATAAAGGCCTCCTTTAGTGAATCGATGCGTTTTTGTAAGAAAAATATCCATATTTAAAATGTAAGAATCACTTTAATCGAGGTTGTGCTAACAGCTGTACACGGAACTTGCTTCTTTGACAAGGGGTGTGGCAGTACTGAAACACTGTCTAAGCTGTTCGCCAGTTGCAATGCAGTGGGACAGCTAACCAATCACAAAACATTTTGTTTTTCAGAAGGCAGGCCTTCATTAAACCTGGAACTAATCGAGCCATTTGTGCCAGGCGGGGAGAAATGTATTGTAATAATGTAAATTATGTTAAAAAGAATGTGTTTTTCAAACCACCAAGCATGAAAGCATGCTTGTGTACACCCCAAAACAAAACCAAGACTTTGTAAAAGAGCATAATAGGACCCCTTTAACCTGTGGAATATTACTTGCAAAACTTGCTTGTTAAAGCTGTTAAAATGAACAAAACCCCTTTTTCCAAATACCTCTGAATCCGATTCAAATATAAAACCTTATGAATAGACTATTGAGAGTAAGCTGATTTGTCTCAACCAGTTTTGTAAATTACTAGAGGTTAGAGGAAAAACCCTCTTTTTAAATTATTTGTTCTTTAGACATTCCTCTTTAAATACACTAAGTATTAGCTGTATGCAGAGGGACCTACATCTGGTTTTCCACTATTGAAAATGGGTAAAAATGAACCATATAGGGCCTTAGAAAAATTTGGCAATCATTAAAATCTTGAAGATTATTAAGATGTGTTTAATAATTTGCCAGTTGCCAGCACACACACTTTGGAAAGAAAAAATATTTTTGGCAATTAGACAGGTATGTTCTGTGCAGTTGTTTTGATAGAAGGAAACAATGCATTTCTAGTTTCAACTTTTTGTTCTTTAGACTTTTAACTCAGCTACACAGGAAGGCTTATTATTTAAGTGCCAAAACAAAGGCAAACTTTACTAACTCTTTTAAGATACAGGAAAGGCTGCACGAACCCTAACATGATCCCTGAACAAATAGAAGAAGACCAACATACCAGAAATGTTTTGAAATCTAAAACATAATACAACAGAAGAGAGATAACCATAGGACCGTACGTCAACACCGAAGACACCAGCACGATCTGAATGATCCGGAAAGCCTTGACTTTATCCCGGTTCACTCCATCTCTCTGCTTGACATCGTCACTTGGTCCAGGACGTCTCAGAGCCTTCAGGACCATCAAACAAGTGAACACTTTCGTTATGAAAAAAGCAAGGTATTGTGGCAAAAGAAAGTTAAATGTGTCAACAACTCCAATTGTACTCAAAAGACATGAACAGATGATCAGAATCCACCCAATGATGGATATGATGATCCTGTATTTTATAGGTTTGAACTTCAAGAAGGTCACAGGATGCAGAACCCCTATGTATCTCTCCACACAGATGCAGGTTTGAAACAGAGGACGACCGACCAACAGAAACAGACCAAAACCCAATGTTACACTCCTACAATTAGAGCAATGAAAGAGATACTGTTTGATTAGAAAAGCATAGGAGAAGTTGAAGATGACCTCAGCAAGTGAAGTGTTGAAGAAGAAGACTTCAAGAGACTGTCCTCGGATCATTTCTTTCATGATCAACCATAGGATGTAACAGTGTGCTGGGAAACCAAGAATCAGGTTGGTGCTGATAGAGAAGGCGACGAAAGGAAAAGATAAACTGAGGCATTCGTTGGAGTTCCTTGAAAAAATGGACAGCTTGCATGTTGAAATGTTTGCCGCCTCCAACATGATGTCTAGAAGTTAATTGAAAATAAATGAGAAGGCGAAAAGGTTTCATTAAGACCGCATGAACGTTTAAAATTAATACGCTACCTCAAAAGGAGAACTGTGCAGGTTGAATCCAGGACTGAATGCAGTTTGTTTTAGATGCTGCAGACATGCTTTATAGTTTTGATCTAATTACTTTTCCGAATCACTTTTGGCTTCGTTTTGCATTAATGTCTGTGAAATGTCTGCTCAGGCTTTGAAATGCTTTTGTAGGCATGCAAATGAAATAGCACCATGATAAATTTATACAGTATCTCACAAAAGTGAGTACACCCCTCACATTTCAGCAGTCATTTTAATATATCTTCTCAAGGGACAACACTATAGAAAAGAAACTTGGATATGTTTTAGAGTAGTCAATGTGCAGCTTGTATAGCAGTGTATTTTAACTGTCCCCTAAAAATAACTCAACATACAGCCATTATTGTCACAACGGTGAACTTATCAAAACTGTGTCCAAAATGTCAATATTTTGTGTTAGCACCATTGTTATCTTGCACTGCCTTAATCATTCTGCGCGTGGAATTCACCAGAGCTGCACAGGTTGTTGCTGGGATCCTCTTCAAATCCTCTATAATGACCTCATGGAGCTACTGGATGTTAAACACATGGTGCTTCTCCACTTTCCACTTAAGGATAGGTGCTCAGTAGGGTTCAGGTCAGATCACCTTCACCTGCACCTTCCTCAGCAAGGCAATTGTCATCTTGGTGGTTGAAAACTTGTTGGAAAACTGCCGTTCGGCCCAGTTTCTAAAGGGAAGGCATCATGTTCTGCTACAGTACATAATGGAATCCATGTTTCCCTCAATGAACCACAGCTCCCCAGTACCAGCAGAACTCATTCAGCCCCAGACCATGATGCTACCACCACCAAGCTTGACTGTAGGAGAGACACCATTTTCTTGGTACTCGTCACTAGGGTATCACCACACATGCTGGACACCATCTGAGCCAAACAAGTTTATCTTAGTCTCATCAGACCATAGGACATGGTTCTAGTAATTCATGCTCTTGAACAGGTTGTCTTCACAGGCTTTCTTGTAAGCCAGCTTCAGAAGAGGCTTCCTTCTCGGATGACGCCGATGGCTTGACCTTCTACTTCTGCAATCTCTAAAGCAATGCTGGCAGCATTCATGCATCTGTTTTTGAAGCCAGGTTCTGCACCTGACACACAGAAGGAGCACTCAACTTTGTTGATCGACCCTTGCAAGGCCTATTCCGATTGGAACCCGTCTTGGAAAGCCTCTGTATGACCCTGGCCAGAGTACTGTAACTCAGTTTCAGGTTGTTACTGAACCTCTTATAGCCTATGCCATCTTTGTGGAGAGCAATAATTCTAATTCTCAAATCTTCAAAGAGTTCTTTGCCATGAGGTGCCTTGTTGAACATCTAGTGGTCAGTATGAGAGAATTGTACTCAAAGCACCAAATTTTAACTGCTCTTATACAAGATACACAACTTTGTATGGTCCTGTCAAGCAGACAAAAACATGAACATGATGAATAGGACATGTGGCTTTGCATGGTTAAATTACATAGTGCTGTTATCACTTTTGTTGGCAGCTATTTTGACAATAATGGCTGTATGTTGAGTTATTTTCAGGGGACAGTAAATATACACTGCTATACAAGCTGCACATTGACAACTCTAAATACACTGTGTGCAGAATTATTAGGCATGTTGATATTCTGGTCATATTTTTTTTCCAAACACATTTTACCAATTCCAAACCACATCAGTCTTAATAACTACTGTCAATTTTGTATTTAATCATTTATATGTGATATATAATTGTCCGTGAAGGCTGAAAGTGAAAAACTCCTTATATTCAGGTGTGCATAATTATTAGGCATGTTTTCTTTTACAGATAAAATGAGCCAAAAAGATATTTAACCCAGACTGAAAAGTCCAAATTATTAAATGCCCATGAGAAGAATGCAATACTAATGCAATAAAAGAATTTGCAAAGTTAAGACTTGACCATTGGACAGCGAAATGCTTGAGTCTGCATGGTCAGAAAAAACAGGTGGAGAAGAAAAGATGCATGTTAACTGCAAAAGAATTAGAAATTAAGGTGAAGAATTAGGTGTGACACCATCAGGAACCGTTTCCAGTTCTCCAGCGCCACCATTTTCCAGAACTGCAACCTACCTGGAGTCTTCAGAAGTTCAATGTGTCAGGTTCTCAGAGACTTTGCTTGGTAAAAAATCCTAAACAATGCCCCTGACTTAATAAGAATAACAAGAATAACAAGAATAATTCATCTTCTAAAAACTGCCAGTAAGTTTTGGGAGTTCATGTTTAGTCTCCTATCCTGAAAAGTCTGACTTGCAGAGATGGGCTAAAATGAACTCCCAAAACCTACTGCCAGATTTTGGAAGATGAATTCTTGAATCAGAGGATACAAGATGATGTGATGCTTTTCCTTCAAGAGTCCCTCTCAACTTATCTGTCTATAAAGCCTATAAAAAAACTGTCTTCATGTATTTTACAACACGTCAGCTTGTTATTCTTATTAAGTCAAGGGCATTTTTTAGGATTTTTTACCAAGCAAAGTCTCTGAGAACCTGACACATTGCACTTCTGAAGACTCCAGGTGGGTTGCAGTTCTGGAAAATGGTGGCACTGGAGAACTGGAAACGGTTCCTGATGGTGTCACACCTAATTCTTCACCTTAATTTCTAATTCTTTTGCAGTTAACATGCATCTTTTCTTCTCCACCTGTTTTTTCTGACCATGAAGACTCAACAAGCATTTCGCTGTCCAATGGTCAAGCCTTAACTTTGCAAATTCTTGTATTGCATTAGTATTGCATTCTTCTCATGGGCATTTAATAATTTGGACTTTTCGGTCTGGGTTAAATATCTTTTTTTGGCTCATTTTATCTGTAAAAGAAAACATGCCTAATAATTATGCACACCTGAATATAAGAAGTTTTTCATTTACTGCCTTCACGGACAATTATATATCACATATAAATGATTAAATACAAAATTGACAGTAGTTATTAAGACTGATGTGGTTTGGAATTGGTAAAATGTGTTTGGAAAAAAAATATGACCAGAATATCAACATGCCTAATAATTCTGCACACAGTGTATATCCAAGTTTCATTTCTATAGTATTGTCCCTTAAGAAGATATACTAAAAACATTGCTGAAATGTGAGGGGTGTACTCACTTTTGTAAGATACTGTATATATTTATATATTCTAAATATAAAAAAAAAACAATGAAATATAGCTTATGCACAGCAATTACATGGCCAAAAACACACATTTGGTGAGGAATTAAGTACATTTTTGTGTTACCTAACTGCTCAGGTACCCTCAAAACATGGTGCTCAAGAGCTCTAAGAAGTTTCACATTTTTACTTCAGCTACATATTTTTAAATGCCAAAACAAAGGCACTTTTCTAACTCTTTTGAGATAGAGGAAAGTCTGCACAAAGCCAAGCATGGTCCCTAAACACATGCAAGCAACCCAGGACATGAGAAATGTGTTATAATCCAAAATATAATAGAGCACGAGAGAGATAGTGACAGGGCCGTGTGTCAACACGGAAGACACCAGCACGATCTGAATGCTCTGGAAAGCCTTGACTTCATCCCGGTTCACTCCATCTCTCTGCTTGACGTCATCACCCGGTCCAGGATGCTTTAAAGCCTTCAGGACCATTAAGCAAGTAAACACTTTTATGATGAGCAACGTGACGTATCCTGGTGAAATTAAATTGTGCATCTCAAAGACTTCCGATGCAACTAAAATACATGAACAGATGATCAGAATCCATCCGATGACAGCTAATGTGATTCTGTATTTAATGGGTTTGAGCTTCAGGAAGGTCACAGGATGGAGAACCCCTACTTATCGCTCCACACAGATGCAGGTTTGGAACAGAGGACAACCGACCAACAGCATCAGAGCAAAACCTAAACCTAACCTAATCAGAGCATTTAATGAAATACTGTTTGATTAGAAAATGATAGGAGAAGTTGAAGATGACCTCAGCAAGTGAAGTGTTAAAGACGAAGACTTCGAGGGACTGTCCTCGGAGCATTTCTTTTATGATCAGCCACATGATGTAACAGTTTGCTGGGAGACCAAAAAGCAGGTTGATGCTGAATGAAAAGGCCATAAAATAGTAAGGGAAATGGTGGCATTCACTGGAGTTTTTTGCAAAAATCGACTGGCATACTGAAATGTTTGTCACCTCTGACATGATCGCACCTAGATGTTTGGAAGTTGAATCAAACCAATGAAAACGTGGAACGAAAGATTTATCAGGACAGTATGAATGTTAAAAACACACCTAATCGTTTAAAATAGATACGCTACCTCAGATTTGTTTTCAGCGTTTTTTAGTTAAGCACCCAAACTGCTTGAGCCGTGATGGTTGAATGTTGGACTGAATGTGGTTTTTTTCAGATGCTGCAGATCAGTATATTGATTGATGACTTATTGGATCACCTTTAATATAGTTTTGCATCGATGTCTGTAAAATGACATTCCAGCCTGTGAAATACTAGACATGCAAATAAAATGACACAAAAATAAATAATGCTCTGTTTAGACTGTCAGCAAAAATATGATTTTTTTTTTTTTTTTTTTTAATCATTGTTATTTTGCATATCCATATATTTTCCAGATTGATTTTTTTTTTTTTCCCCAAATCTGATTCAATCCACATATGTGATCCCAATCAGATTTTAAATTGAATTCATATACAGTGCCTTGCAAAAGTATTCATACCCCCATTTTTTCACATTTTATGTTGCTGCCTTATGTGAAACTGCTTTAAATTGAGTTTTTCACATCAGTCTATAGATACTCCATACATCATAATGACAAAGCAAAAAAATGATTTGTAACCGTTTGGCAAATTTATTAAAAATAAAAAACTGAAATAAGTACATTGCATAAGTATTCATACCCTTAACGCAATATGAATAAGTATTCATAAGTATTAAGTATTTAGTTGAAGCACCTCTACAGCGTCAACTATTGTATGATGCAACAAGCTTCGCACATTTGCATTTGCCAATTACATGCCATTCATTTTCTCTCTTCTTCACTTCTCAAGCTTTGTCAGGTTAAGGTCATGGCCAAAGTACAAATATCAATTTGCTTATTTCAGCCCTGGGTGGCGCTGTAGAGTTTGAGTAGAAGATCCTGAAGTTGGTCAGAGAACATTTTTTTAGACCCTTTCCAATTAATAAACTACTGTAAGACTCAAAGAAGAAAATTAATGTATACTTTTATTATAAGGAAAAAACGCAAAATTAATGTAAATTCCTTTCATACAGACAAATGAAATCAAAATAACAAGAGTCTATAGTGGTTGTTTTGTCAAATATGTTCTTATAATTGAACAGTAAACATAAAAGTTTAATATTTTTACCTCAGTTAAACAGGTAGGTCAATAAAAACTCTTAAATGGCAAAGCAAAGGCAACCTTTATTAATTCCTTTGAGATACAGGAGAGGCTTTGCAATTCGTTTAAAGGAAGTGACACTTTCATGCATTGCTAGAATAGTGACTGTCTTATGCTAAATTCGAAATAGCATATTAATATATTATAGTATTAATTAACATTAATGTATGATCAGGGTTCATAACTACATATTCAGGATTTCTAAATATAAATCCAGACTTAAAACTATATACTGTTCATATATAGAAAGTGGCTGCAATTGGTTTTTGTTTTATAAAATATTTCTTTACTATTAAACTATAGCAGCAGACCACAGAGCAAAGAACAGACATTTGGTAAGAAATTGCAGCAAATATATAGATTTTATGTCACTTAGCTCTTTAGATAGTGTCATAACATGGTGCCAAAGACCTCTAAGAAGTTTAATTTCAGTAGGACAAAGATTTGCTGAAATACAACTTCTGGTGGGAAGAGTTGTGAAAAATGACTAATCCGTTCAGCTTAAAAAAAAAGAAACCAGTGACTATGATAAACTTGACCAATGACAACAAGAGAAAGGATAATGCTTCTAGGCAAAGGTATAAGCATGCATTTGGACATTTCAGCACTTGGTGGCGCTGTAAAGTTTGAGTGGCACATCTCAAAGTTGGTCTGAGAACTTTTTGGATCGTTTCCAATCAATAAGATGTTTTAGACTATAAGAAGAAAATTAGATTACACTTTTAAACCTGATTTTAGACTTGAAGTCTTTTCATATAGACAATTGCAGTCATCAACTGTATGTTATTTTGTCCTAGTTATTTTGTCACATATATTCTTTTACCTCAGCTACACAAAGCTCATTAAAAATCACAAACTCCAAAACAAAGTCGCACTCTGATAACTCCTTTGAGATAGAGGGTAGGCTGCACAAAACCTAACATGATCCCTGAACAAAAGCTAACCGACAAGGACGTGGCAAACATTTTATGATCTAAAATGTAAGATAGCAGGACACAGAAAGCCATGGGATCGTAACTCAACACCGAAGACACCAACACAATTTGAATGATCCGGAAAGCCTTGACTTTATCCTGGTTCACTCTGTCTCTCTTCTTAACTTCATCTCCTGGTCCAGGACGCCTCAGAGCCGGTTACAACCGGAGCATTTAAAGAAATACTGTTTGATTAGAAAAAGATAGGAGATATTGAAGATGACTTCAGTGAGGGAAGAGTTGAAGATGAAGACTTCGAGGGACTGTCCACGTATCATTTCTTTCGTGATCAGCCACAGGATGTAACAGTGCGCTGGGAAACCAATAACCAGGTTGATGCCGAAAGTGAAGGCGATGACATGGAAAGGTAAAATGAGGCATTCGCTGGAGTTCCTTGAGAAAACGGACTTCCCACATGTTGAAATGTTGGTCAACTCCGACATGATCGCACCTGGATGTTTGGAGGTTGAATGAAAAGATGGAACAAAAAGTTCAATGTGAATGTTAAAGACACGTTAAAACATTTAATTTGCTACTGTACCTCACAGGAAAAACTGTGCCAGTTGAATGTGAGACTGAATGTGGTTCGTTTCAGGTAATGCAGATGTGATTTATAGCTTTGATGTCATACTGGATCACTTTCGACTAAGTTTTGCATTCATATCTGTGAAATATCATCCCAAACTGTGAAATGCTATACTAGATAAGCAAATAAAACATCACTGACTGAAAAAAAAAAGTAATGATCCCATGCAAAACTTGCTGCCACGTTGTTTGAGTGGTTGCCAGATTGTTGCTGAATTCAAAATAGCATACTAACATTACTACCCTTGCTAATTCTTCCCTATTGTGTGGCAGAAATCATGAGATTAGTGGTATGCTGCCATGCTTCTTTAAATTGAGCCATTCTGAAAGGTGATATCATGCTGTAGATTTGGAATGGCAAAGTGTGCGTGAGTTTGAAGATGCACCTTCACCTGCACATCTATCTGTTTATCTTTAGTGAGTTTGTGTGAGTTTATCCTAATATTATTTTGTCTCTGTCCAGTTTTGAAAGCTGAGCAGCTGAAGGATTTTCTCTGTGTATATAAGACTACATTAATATTTGTATAATATAAACTCAGCAACTCTGCTTTTATTTCCGTTAAATTTCATAATACAATGTACGGAGTACATATACAACAGAGAGTGTAAATACACAAGAAACAACTACGGAGTGTCTTTAAAAACCCTGTTTTGTGCAGAACTACTTCCTTCCACCACGGATTCAAATCTAAGTTTGACCGTTTAACAGCTGAGCCCAAGTCTCCATTACTAATTCCAAAACGTCACTTTAGAACTAGTAACGAAGGAATGTTGGGTTGCTTCATTAAAAGCTTATTGTATTACCGTATTAAAACTCACTGTATTATGTGGAGAATAGTATTATAAGAGAGACTGACAAGTGTGATTACTATATTGCCCACACCTGTTACTTGCCAAAGGTGTGTCTAAATACAAATTACAGGTGCATCACATGCTTGAAAAGCAATTATTTCTTACAAGTTTGACAAGGTGCCAATAATTTTGTCCAGTCCATTTTTGAGTTCTGTGTGAAATTTTATCAAGTTTGAATTTTCTTCTGTTTTTTTGTGTGTGTGTGTGTGTGTTGTTGCAGTGCAAACAAAAACACTAAGCATGTGAATACCAAAGCATTTGCAATTGGAACAATTTTCTGAGAGAAGTGTTTTCTGACAGAATTGCAAGAGTGCTGATATTTTCGCCCATGACTGTATACACACACACACACTAACACAAAACAGTTCTTTCTAGTCCTCAAATCTGGACCAGAGGGCAAAAATCAATTGCGTTATATTTTATGTAACTTCAGTGCTGTATATCAGAGCGCTACCTTTGCACTTTGACTGAATTGCCTAGCAACTTTAATGATGGCTGTTGTTGTTATCAAATATTATTATTCAATAAGTAATATTTTGTATCAATAATAGTAGTAGCATTTAGTATTGGTAGACTGGTGTATTCTTGATGGTGATTATTTTCATTGTTTGCTGTTAGATGGCACCAAGACACTGTTTCATGAGTGAATCAGCAGTAAAGACTTTTATATTGAAAGAGACTGAAACGCTGTTGTAAACAAGGAACATTGGAGTTCACACTTAACAGATGAAAGGATAGTGCGATAAAGATATCGCTTTCCTCAGAAAGACACCAAAAATCCCATAGACTTACATTGACGGAATGTTCAAATGAGCCAACACTCTTCAAACTCCAACTAAAATCCAAATCTAAACTCCCAGAATCCCTTGAGGCTCAATCAAGCTTCCCTTCTATGTACTATTTCTAATCAATTTAGACTCATTTAAGCTTCCACTCTAATATTTCTAATATTTCTAATCTATCTAGCTATCTAAATCATGCTAGCAACATGCTAGTAACATGCCAATCATGCTAACAACATGCTAGTAACTTGGCAATCATGCTAGCAATTGGCTAGTTGCATGCTAATCATACTGGAAACATGGTAACAACATGCTAGTAACATGCTAATCGTGTTAGCAACATGGTAATAACATGTTAGTAACTTGCTACTCATGCTAGCAACATGCTAGTATCATGGTAATCATGATAGAAAAATGCTAACAATGTGCTAGTAACATGCTAATCACGTTAACAATATGCTTGTAACTTGGTAATCATGTTAGCAACATGCTAGTAAAATGTTAATCGTGCTAACTTGCTAGTAACTTACTAATCATGCTAGCAGCATGTTAATCATGTTAGAAACATGCTAACAACATGTTAGTAACATGTCAATCGTGCTAGCAACATGCTAGTAACATGATAATCATGTTAGAAACATGCTAGCAACATGCTAATAATGTTAGCAACATGATAGTAACTTGCTAATCACGCTTGCAACATGCCAGTCATGTTACATGCTAGTAATATGCTAATCATGCTAGAAATATATTAACAACAAGCTAGTAACATGTTAGCCATATTAGAAACATGCTAGTGACGTGCTAATCATGCGCAAAACATGCTATCAACATGCTAATCAGGCTAGAATCGTGCTAGTAACTTGCTAATCATGCTAACAACATTCTAGCAACTTGCAAATTATGCTAACAACATGCTAATCATGCTAACAACATCGTAATCAGCCTATAAAAATACAAGCAACAAGCTAATCATGCTAAAACATGTTAACAACATGTTAAATCATGTAAGCAATGTGTTAAATCATGCTAGCTGCTTTCATACTTTTACAACTGCTTCAAACTTTCAGGCTAGGCTTTCTCAAGCCAACTTAAAGTTTGTTCTTAAACTTTACTCATCTAGTTGTAAATATGAGATTGATCAGATGAATGAATGCTGTATCAGATGCAGGTAATCAGACTCACTCAGTCCATCTCTATCTCATAATACTCTATTACAGTGTTTCCCAACCCTGTTCCTGGAGGCACACCAACACTACACATTTTCCAACTTTTCCTGATCAAACACACCTGAATCAACTCAACATCTCGTTAGTAGAGACTCGAGGAACAGAAATATATTGGTCAGATAAGGGAGACATCCAAAATGTGCACTGTTGGTGTGCCTCCAGGAACAGGGTTGGGAAACACTGCTCTATTGCACATAATACAGTGAGCTTTTAATACAGTAATACAGTAAGCTTTCAGTGAAGCATCCCAACGTTCCTTCGTTACTAGTTCTAAAGTGACGTTTTCAAATTGGTAACAGAGGATTGGGGTCAGCTGTTAAACTGCCAAACTGAGATTTGAATCTGCGGCGGAAAGAAGTAGTTGCGTTGTTGATTCTTACGTATTTATGTATATTTGACCCTATGAACCACCCGTAGTTCAAGCCAGGGTTGCCAGGTCTGCAGGTTTTTCTTCCCTTATTTGTAAAGGGCGTCCAACCAATTATCACAAAGATATTTGTGCTTTGTCACTTGCAAATAGTTGAATTCAGACTTTTAATGGAATTGGGAGGGATTTTTGAATTCTGTAAATTACTGTATGGAATCTTGTATGTCGAATGTTTAGAAAAATCATGGAAATCTTTTTATGATTTAATTTGACAAGAAAACAGGCTTTGCATACAGTGGTTTTTCCGTGGTAACTGAGCGAAATGAAAAAGTGGTGGCTGCCACAATACAAACTGATGTCGATCCGTTTTATAACACACATCTCAACACCCCTGCCATTAGCACCACTGCAGGACAGATCATCAAAGACGCAATCTGCTTAAACTCGCTCTCCTACCCTTCCAAATAATAATTATCATCCACAAAGATGCTGAACGCTCGGTGACTTCAAAGGACAGGAAATGACATGACAGTTTGGACGCCTCTGGTCCTCTGCTCCGCTCGTGGGCTGAAATACTGGAGGACTGTGACAGGATGAAGTGTGTCAGAGAGCTCTTATATGATCAGCGGAAGAATAGAATTATTTAGTATCGCCTATTTCTGAGAGTAGCAAGGAGAAAAGGATAGCAGGAGATTATGCAAGCAAGCCTCTTGTGTTTTTAAAGGTGTTTGGGAACATTGAGTTCTGGGGGATGTCACAAAATAAGAGCCTTCAAGTTTTTTGCTATGACATTGAACACCAGACAAAGAATGAATAGTTTCATTTAACACGTTAATTTCAGAGCAACTTAGAGCAATTTTAGATAACTATAACAGTATATTTCACAGTATACTGTAGCTTGTATTCCTGGAATTTGGATCTGGATCCTCAACAGTGCATCTGCCAAATATTGTTTTCATTTTTTGCAAAAGAACTTTTTAAAACTATTGGCAGTGATTCAAAAGTATATTTTAATATGATTTTTATTGTATTTACTATTTATTTTAATTTGATTATTGACAGCAATTCAGAAATTTTGTTTTCATGTTTTTTTTTTATTTTTATTTTTTTAGACTATTCACAGCTAACTATTTTATTTTATTATTTTATTTTATTTGATTGTGTTTTTTTTGTTGACTATTGACAGCTATTCAGAATAATCTGTTTGTGTTTTTAATTGTATTTATTTATTTTTTATTTTGACTTTTGAGTGCTATTCAGAAGTGTGTTCATGTTTTTTATTAATTAGTTTTTTCACTATTGACGTCTATCCTAAATATGTTATTTTATTTTTTATTTTTTGTTGTTGTTTGACTTTTAACAGCTATTTAAAAGCATCGTTTATGTTTTTGTTTTTTTTATTTTTATTTTTTGACTATTGACTGCTATTCAGAAGTGTGTTCATGTTTTTTATTATTAATTTGTTTTTGTTTTTTTTTTACTATTGACGTCTATCCTAAATATTTTATTTCATTTGTTTATTCATTTATTGTTGTTGTTGTTGTGGCTGTTGACAGCTATTCAAAAGCATATTTATTTTATTTTATTTTAATCATTTTTTTGTTGTTTGACTACTGAAAGGTATTCAAATGCATCTGTTTGTGTGTTTTATTTCATGTATTTATTTATTTATTTATTTTGACTTTTGACAGCTATTCAGAAATGTTTGATTATTCTAATTATTGACTGCTATTCAGAAGTGTTCATGGTTTTTTTTATTATTATTATATTTAGTTTTATTTATTTTTTGTTGTTTGATTATTCACAGCTATTCAAAAGCATCTGTTTATGTGTTTTTTTTATTTATTTAATTTTTATTTTGACTATTGACAGCTATTCAGAAGTGTGTCATGTTTTTTTATTAATTTGTTTGTTTTTTGTTTGTTTGTTTGTTTGTTTGTTTTTTGATGGCTATCCAACATATTTATTTTATTTTCCTTTGTTTTTTGTTGTTTAACATGTTTGTTTTTTATTAGTATTATTATTATTATTTTTTTTACATTCAATTTGAATTTTATTGTATTATAGTACATATTTAGCCATAAACATTTTCAGCATGTGGATATAAATGAAAATTGGCATATAATAATACAATTAAAAATACATATAAAATATTAATGGTTAAATATATATTTAAAGTTAATATTATAAAAACTTCCTCTTCTTATTTAGAAATTATAAATAAAAATATAAAATATACAAAATGTGTACAGAAAAAATGGAAAAAGTTTGTATTTCTGTTTTTCACTTGCATTAAACATTTTGAATCTCAGAGCAAAAAAAAGTTTTGTTTTTGTTTTGTTTATATATATATATATATATATACTTAATATATGTAAAGGCTGTGAAATAGCAAGATATATTGTTTAGCTCTATGTCGCTCAGCTCCCTCTAACATCTTATTCAGACTAGTTGGAGCTCTGAAAGTAATCGATGCTGGACTGGACTTCAGTCGGCGCTGAAACGTGTTCGGCAAACAGAGAAAATGAGAAACTAGTGTTTTCTTAGTGCAACTCTCACACTCCGAAAGCAGCCATTTCTCACACTTTCACACGTCCAGCGCCAAACCGCACATAGATCCTGAGTCATCAGCCTCAAAGGGACGTGTGACATCTCTATTTGTCTGTCAGCAGTCCCCCGCTGTGGACGTGTGGGGCTCGCGAATGGAGGTTGTTTTGCGGTCTGATCTCGCGGGGTTTGGTCGTTATGTCAGCGATGGTCCGTGGAGCTCTGAGAGAAACAGAGAGAAGGAACGTCTGACCCTGTGACAGCCAACGAACGCCCTCAGAGAGCGGCCGATGTGACCCTTCACAGTCAGTCAGGCGCCCGTGTTTGTTTTTACAGCATGTGCACGTGCAGTGGCTTCTGTGTTCAGTATTTTGAAATCAACATCAAAACGATTTTATTGTAGTTAAATATTTTTTTAATTTAATACAGTATCGTTCAAAGGTTTGGGGTAGGTAAGATTGTTTTTTAATGTTTTTGAAAATCTCTTCTGCTCACCGAAGGTGGAATTTGATTAAATGGAAGTAAAAACTAATATTGTGAAATATTATTTTTTTTAAGATAGCATTTAGTTTAAGTAATCAAGTGGTCAGCAGGGTTCTTATGGGTAAAGTAAAACTATAAATAAACTTCAAGTGATATTAATATTAGTTCTGTCAAATTGAAATAAAATAAAAAAGGTTGTGTTTACATAATATATGTGTATGTGCTGGGTATTTTTATATGTATATAAAAATATTCACACATACATATATTTCAGAAATATATGTAATATTCTAAAATATATACATGTATGTGTCTGTATTTATACATAGATATAAATATACACAGTACACACACATATATTACGTAAACACAAACTTTTAGTTTGAATGCGATTAATCACAATTAATTGATTTGACAGCACTCATTAATATTTAGGGATGCACCGATACCACTTTTTTCAGTACTCGCCCGATACCGATACTTTTATTTTTGGTACTGGCCGATTCCGAGTACCGATACCGATACTTTAAAATTTACAGGTAGATTTGTAAAATATAGGGTACAGAAACTAAAAGAATATGTATAATGTTATTTGGTCAACTTTGTTTATCAAATAGATACAGTCAAACCAAAATTTATTTAGAACCCATTATCATAAACTGTGTCCTGCACCCACTAGTAAAAAAAAATAAATAAATAAATAATAAAAATAAATATATATCAAACATTGTCAAAAGATGGTGTATATCTGCTGTCTAAATATTTTTTGGGTTGACTATATATCCCTTAATTATTTTTACACTTAATTATGCCCATTAAAATGTGTTTTGTTACTTTAACTGTTTTTTTTTTTTTCTCTTGCTCTATGGTACATCATCTTCAATTTAATAGCATTAAACTGCTCCACTGCAGCTGCTCAGTACTGTAATGACGCGAACCACTCATTATGAATCTCCTAACTCTGATATTTTCAGAATTATAAATCATGTTTTTTTTATCTGAAATATGCTGCTATTTGGGCTACAATCCAAAGCGACTCAAATAATGGAGAATCACTCGTGAAGCAAGCAAAACATGGCATCGCATTTCACACAGGCTGCTATATTTTCACTTTCGCCGGACATTCGTGTATGCTTAAGGCTGAAAAAAAAACGATGTTTATAGCGAATGCCCATATATATATATATATATATATATTGTTATATCTACGAATTTGTTTTAATCCAAAAGATGCGTGTGCTAAATATGCGAACATCAATGAAGATCACGCAACAGCGCGCGCTCTCTCTCTTTCTCGCGCTTTCTCTCTCCCTCCCTCTCTCTCTATACCGTTAAATAACTTGTGCATTGATTTACTTAAATTGTTTTTGACATATCATACCGAACTAAAACTTTCCAGTGATGTCAAGGCGGGATATTAACTCGACAAGCCCGCACATCTTGGCAGCCGCGCGCTCAATCCAATCTGCGTGCTCTGCTTATCAGCTGACGCGCACCAGTTATACAAGCTTAATACTGAATGTTTAACATTATATTACTTACATACACATACTTCGTAGACATCTTTATACTCTAATGACTCCATTCTGCTGTCTGTTGTTTTGTTGTCGGTGTTTCTTTGCCTGCATACGCACTTGTCACATGATGTGGTATCGGCGTTTGGTATCGGGGCATTTTAACGAGTACGAGTACGAGTACAGGAGCTCAGTATCGGGCCCGATACCCGATACCAGTATCGGTATCGGTGCATCCCTATTAATATTTATATTTTTATCAATATTTTAAAATACATATTATTTATTTATTTATTTTACTCAGCAGGGTTCTTATGGATAACTAAAATAAAACCATGAAAATTCAAGTAATATTAATATTTATTTATTTATTTATGCAGGGTTATTATAGTTAACAAAAAAAATCAAGTAATATTTATATTCATATTTTTATCAATATTATGAAATGCATGTTTTAGATTTATTTATTTATTTATTTATTTATTTATTTTGCATTACAGCATACTATACTACATATGTATTTATTTATTTAATTCAGGAGGGTTATTATGGTCAACTAAAATGAAACCATTAAAAATGCAAGTAATATTCATAATTATATTTTTATCAATATTTTAAATTACATGTTTTAGAGAGAGAGAGAGAGAGAGAGATTTTATTTATTTATTTATTTTTTATCTATTTTTGCATTATAGGATACTATACTACACACGTGTTTATGTATTTATTTATTTATTTTAGCAGGGTTATTATGGTTAACTAAAATGAAACCATTAAAAAATGCAAGTAATATTCATAATTATGTTTTTATCAATATTTTAAATATATTTCATATTTTTCTTTTACCTAGTTAATCTTATACTTGATTATATAAATTCCACTTACACCAAAAACTTCGATATGCGAATGAGCTCTGATGTGATTGGCTACTGAATTGCTCAGTACTGAATAGTTAAATGTGACTATGTAAATATGGAGGTCATAAGTTAATGAGCCCGTAGTTGTGAATAATGTCAATACAATGACAGTTTATGAATCACATGATTGATTAAGCTTGATTTAAAGTTCACAGATATTAGAGATGTCTACATAGCATCAAACAATTATGTACAAAAGAGCAAGAAAATATTTACATTTATTGTAAGTTACTTACAAGTGATTAACGAATGATTGATCTTAATGTGATATTGGTTTTGTACGTCGGTGTCAGAAGCAGTCGCGTGTCTCTTCAGGATCGTAGTTGCGGGTTTCTTCAGTCTCTTTGTGAAGTGAACGTCCTCCTCCTGTCCTTCACTCTTCCTTTACCTCCACAGGAAGTGGTTGCGAGCCGGTTTGAAGCGTGATAAATGAGCGCAGCGTTCGCTGTCTGCCATCTCGTCCTTGTAGCCGGGAGGTCGTGCTCAGTTCGTGACATTGATTACTCGCGTTAAGTGCTTGAAAATGGGTCATGGTGAGTCCAGAGAGTCACAGATCTGCTCAAGAAGAGACAGGAAAAGTCTCATCCTGTTATCTGAAGAACAGCTCATAAAATGAACTGATTTAGCTCTGAAATCTGATTGGAAAGTGCAATGCACACTGGCTTTTCTGGTATTGAGCTACACTACCAGTCAAAAGTGTTTTTTTTTTGCCTTCTGTTTACCATAGCTGCATTTATTTGATTAAAAATACAGTATAAAATTATGAAATATATTTACAATTTAAAACAACTGTTTGCTATGTGAATATATTGTCAAATATAATTTATTCCTGTGATCAAATCTGAATTTTCAGCATCATTAGCAGCAAATCAGCATATTAGAATAGTTTCTGAAGGATTATGTGACACTGAAGACTGGACTAATGATGCTAAAATTCAACTTTTAATAACAAAAATAAATTATATTTTACAGTATATTACAATAGAAACCAGCTTTTTTAAATTGTGATAATATTTCACAATATTATTGCTTTTACTGCATTTTTAGCCAAATAAAAGTAGCTTTGGTGAACAGAAGAGTCTTCTTTCAGTAATATTTTTTAAAAATCTTACGAAACCCAAACTTTTCACAGTTTAGTGTTGGTTGTTTTTATTTATTTTTTGTTATTGTATTTATAATATAATAATATTTATGTATTTTTACATTATATTTACAATGCAAATATTTAGATATTTTATTATATCATATTTTTAATTTAATACATTTTAAATATTATTTTAATTGTTTTAGCTCACAAATCACTCTGAATGATTGTTAGCTGATTAATCTGTCTGATTTTTACTTTATTATATTTCTAATATAATAATATTTATTTATTTTTATATATTGTAATATATATATATATATATATATATATTGTAAATATTTATATTTTATATTTTTATATTTAATATATTTTTAAATATTATTTTAATTGTTTTACCTCACAAATCACTCTGAATGATTGTTAGTTGATGATTAATCTATCTGATTTTTAATATTTTAAATATATATTTTAATGTAAATATTTAATATATTTTTTAATATTTATTTTTTTAGCTTACAAATCACTCTGATTTTTATTTTGTTATTCTATTTATAATTTAATATTTATGTATTTTTATATACTGTATTTATAATGTAAATGTTTCTATATTTTAATATAATTTTATATTTTAATTATTATTTTAATTTTTTTCAGCACACAAATCACTGAATGATTGTCAGTTGACTAGTTAATTTGTCTGATTTAAATTTTTAGTTATTATATTTATAATTTAATAATATGTATGTATTTTATATAATATTTATAATGTAAATATTTATATATTTTTGTATATTTTTATATTTTATATATTTTAATTGTTTTAATTTGTTTTAGGCCACAAATTTTGAATGATTGTTTTGTTGATGATTAATTAATCTGTCTGATTTTTATTTTTTGTTATTATATTTATAATATAATAATATTTGTGTTTTCTAATACATTATCATTTTTAATCACAATCATTGATCATTTTTGTCTTTTTTAACAATCCACCTCTTAAACAGCTTTTATTTTTGATGTCACCTAGGTGGGTTATTGGTTAATGTAAACCAGTATCCAGCATTTCGTCATTGTTTTTGGCTACTTTTGTAAATACTATAGTCTTTTACAGTCTATGTAGAAGTAATCAGAAAAAATATGTCAGCATCGGGATATACAGAGGCGCTTTGGAGGCTGAAGTTGACCTTCATACGGGTCAGAAATGACACATAATAGTGCTGCTTGTCTTAGCAAACACTAACAAACAGCTGCAGGCGTCTTTTGAAGGTGTGAATGTGTGTGAGATCTGCTGTCAGGCACATTTTAATAAAGATAATTCAGTGGTTCAGCGATCAGCGCAATCAGCGAGGAACAGAGGCTTCACAGGCGCTTGCCGTTAAGTGCCGCTTACAATGGCGGAAGTCATTTGTGCAGCATTCAGATACAGAACAGATGCATTTGATGCCTCAACAGAGCACAGGAAGCTCATTTATTTCCTAATGAACTTCAACACGACTCCGGCGCTTCATGTGCGATTCTGCCTTCCTGAGAGTCAAATCAGAATGTTTTCCAGTCCTGGTGCGATGATAGGAAGGCCAGAACGCCATCAGTCATTCATCCTCATTCTGACCTTAGATTATTTGCTTGCTTTTATTTGCTTTTTATCATTTGCAACACAAAATGAGATGTTAAGAAGCACAGGGACGACACTGTGCTCATGAGGAAAAAATCTTAATCTTTGGGTGAACTATTCTTTTAACTATGAGACGGTTTTGATTCATTTTGTTTAGTTTATATTGAAATATATGATATAAATAAATGATCATATTTGTTAAAAATATCATTAATATTTAAGGAATATTACAGTATGCATTACATTAAACTGTATGCAATAATAAGAGCATTAATAAATCCAAATATTTGTAAAAGGGTTGTTATTTAATTTATTTGGCTTATATTGAAATATATGATTTAAATGAATGAGCATATTTGTTAAAAAAAAATCTTATTAATATTTGAACAATATTTTTGTTCAAATATTTATTTGTACAAATATTTGGATAGTAATAAATACATAAAATATTAAATGCAATAATAATAATAGTAATAAATCCAAATATTTGTAAAAGTATATTATGAATAATTGAACGATGTTTTTAAATTAGATTATTATTTTAGAATATATAGATTTTAAGTTGATTAATTAAATAATTAAATCAAATTAATATTTAAAATATATAAATTGTATCTAATTACATATAATATACACATACATATGAATACTTTACAATATTAATAATTGAATAATGTTTTTATTTATTTTATATATTATAAATATTAATATAATATATATAAATATAATTATATAAAATATAATATATATAAATATAAATTATAATGTTATATATATGTAAATAAAGTTTAATTCTGTTTATAATTATAAATTATCTATTGCTTATATATAATCATATAGCATAATATATAGTACAATTTTGTATATATATGTTATATATATTTTTGTATAATATATACAATTTGTTTTTGTGTGTGGAAATATATATAACATAATATAATATATATAATAAATGTATAATAATATATTGTAATATAGAATTATAAATTACATACTATATAAAATATATAATTTAATTATAAATTATAAATATCAAGTATAAATTTAAATTATACACTTAGAAAAAACTATACATTTTGTAATAAATTATACTTTGGTTATATAATATATACAATATATAATGTATGAAATTGTATAATTATGTAATTATGCAATGTATAAATATTAACATATTATTATACATGAATGAATTAAAAATTTAATTAATGAATGAATTAATTTTATGAATTAAAATTAATATTTACATTATATATTATATAATTCTACAATTTTATTATTATTATTATTTTCTTATTATTTTCTTATTATATTTATAATTGTAATTTGTTATATATTCAATTATAAGTTGTATTTTTGTTGTGTTTTTTAAAAAACTTAAAATTTATTAATAAATTATAATTTGGCAATATAACATACAATATATAATTAATTTTTTTTAAATACTGTACTTTAATAAAATTATGTAATTATATACATATTAAGTTCTGTATGAAGTAATGATTTATAATTAATATTTACATCATATAAAATTACATACAATTTTATATTTATAATTACAATTTGTTATATGTTCAATTATAAATTGTCTTTTTTGTTTTAATAAATTTAGTTACAGTTTTAGACATTTTGTTGTGTTTTTGTTACACAGTATATAATTAGAAAGTATATACTATATAAAATTAATAAATATTATTCATTAATCTAAAGTAATATAATAAAATATAAATGATACATTTAGAAAAAAACAAGAAATTTAATAAGAAATTATAATGGTTAAATAATATATAACATATAATTAATATTTGTCAAATACTATATACATATATATATATATATATATATATATATATATACACATTTAATTTTTTATTTTAACAAACCACAATAGTCGGTCTAGTGAGAAACCTATAACTTTAACACAAAGTGAAGATTAAAACTGAAATATGAAAGCAAAAGAAAGAAGTTTCACTTTAATCACACAGCGTCTAAATCAGGACCCGTGAGCTCGGGGTCGGTATCACGGAAGGGAATTATCTCAGTTCATCGTTCATCGCACTTTCATATCGCAGCCTATGGAAACTCTCATCATCCGCTTATGCTAATGATAAGCACTGATCTGGAAACAGAGTCTGCTCTTCCTCATTAGAATAAGCTGAGGAGTGTCAGGCGCTCTGGATCAGTCATTATCTCGCAGTGCTGTTCCTAACCTCCGTTATTTCCCTGGTTCCTATTTAGTTTGTTAAACGCAGGCCATAGATCCATCAAAGGGCCGTTAATGACTTTCTGAAGCTGACAGGTCCACGTAAGGCTTTAATCGTCTCCAGAGGCCAGAACTGCTGTAAATGACCGGCCGCAGATGCTCCATCTTCCTTTCGCACATCATTCGCTTTCTGCCACGGTCAGACGCACAACATTTTAATGAGCGATTCCTCAGGGATTCATAAAGGCTGGCAGATGCATCCTTCATCCTCGTGCAGGGGGTGGGGCAGAGATGAAGGGGCGTGGTCTGTTGGGCTGGAGGAGGAGGAGTTACGCGACTGAGCTCCAGGATCATATTCTGATGGTTAGCAGATGACTGCCAGTGTTATTTTAGTATCACTGAAATACTATTATAGTTTTTATTAATATTTTGAATTTTTTTTATTAATATCTTTTTTTTTTGGTATTTTTTCTGTTTTAATTATAATTTTAATTAAAAGTTTTAGAAATTTAGTTATTTGTAGGGCTTTTGAAATGTCTATATATTTGTATTATTATTTTAAATTATGTCTTACTTTTATATTCTCTGTTTTGATTTCAATTTTAGTTAAAGTTTTGTCATTTAAAAAAAAAAAAAAATTTTAACAAATGTTTATATAGGTTTTAATTATTAATTTGAATTAGTTCTTCATTTTATTTTTTATTTTCATTTTTAATCTGTTTTTATTGTAATTTCATTTAAAGCTGTAGTACTTTTTTGTTGTTTTGTCATTTTTATTAGTTTTAGAGGTTTTTTTATGTCTGTATAGTTATTAATTTTAGTCAAAGTTTTAATAATTGTATTGTTTTGTCATTTTTAGTTGTTTTTAAAGTTTTTATTCATATTTTGAATTAGTTTTTATTTTTCTATTTTTATTAATATCTAGAATTAGTTTTTATTTTTATTATATTTTTATTTTTTATAAAGAATTATGTGTTTTTGTTTTTTTTGTTAAGGTTATTAATATTTACGTCTTTTTATGTTTTCTGTTTTCATTTTAATGTTTAATTTTAGTTAAAGTTTTGTAATTTTGTTGTTTTTTTCATTTTTTTAGTTTTTATTATAATTACTTAATTCTTAATTTTTGATTTTTTTTTCAGTTAAAACTTAAGTTTAAAGTGTTAGTTATTTTGTTAATTTGTCATTTTTATTATTTATTTTTTGTTTTTTATTAATATCTATAATTAGTTTTTTATATTTTCTGTTTTAATTACTATTTTAGTTAAAGTTTTAGATATGTAGTTATGTTTTTGTCATTTTTATTAGTTGTAGGGCTTTATGACATGTCTAAGTAGTTTTTATTATTATTTTGAATTGTGTCTTTATTTTGTATTTTCTGTTTTCATTTTAATTTTAGTTAAAGTTCTTGTAATTTTGTTGTGTTTTTTTCTTTTTTATTTTCAGGTTTTTTAAACCAGTGTCAATAGTTTTTAATTATTCTTTTCGAATTGTTTTTAATTGTATTTTTATTTGTTTTTGATTTTTTTGGTCTATATAGTTTTTTACAAATTGTTTGAATTATTGTTTATTTTTTATATTTAGTTTTTTGTAATCATTTTAGTTAAACTTTAGTCATTTTATTGTGTTTTGTCATTTTTAGTTGTCTTTATAGTTTTTATTAATATTTTGAATTGTATTTGTTTTTCTATGTACACTTTAATTTTAGTTTAGTTAATTTTGTTGTTTTTCCAGTTTTTGTTGTCTTTATAGTTTTTTATTAATATTTTGATTTAGTATTTATTTTTCTAGTTTTTATTTCCCCTTTAATTTTAGCTTAGTTAATTTTGTTGTGTTTTTAGCATATTTTTTCTTCTGTACTTTTTTTTATTTTTACTTCAGTTTTACTTTTAGTACATAGTTTTATTTTATAAAATATTGCAAATATTTTATATTTTATTCTTTTTCAGTTCAGGTTTATTTAAAGTAACAATTTATGGTTACATTTTTATTTAACTATATTAACCCTGAAACCTGACAATTTTTTGTGTGTGCAAAAAAAACATATTTCTCCATTGAAAACTATTTAAATGTAGCCATGTATTCTTTTGTAGCTTTTTGTTTGCTGCATACTTCAGCAAATGTAGCAAGTCATCAGGGTATAGTATGCATACAGTAAATGTGCCTGCCGTGATCCGTACAGACAGTTTACTGCAGAAATATTAAAGTATAGTGTGCTATTTGACAGTCTGTCTGAGTGCTGTAGTTGTTCTTGATGTTGTTGTGTTGTGGTGCAGGACAGAGATGAGCGCAGGTCAGCAATCACACTGCGATCTGAGCAAGGTGGGACGTCCCGCTGCCGCATGTCCTGCTTTAAATTCAGCTTCTGAGCCTCAATGTTGTGAGGCTTTTCTAGGGAGGTAAAACCGCAGTGAACGGATTTAGATGAAACACTTTCCAAAGATGACTAGCATTCGGTTTATACATTTTACACACATTTTACTCCTCCGGTTTATACATTCGGTTTATCACTTACATTCCATCCCAGCAGTGAACCCTCACTCCAAATCACTATTAAAGATACACTGATAAAATGTACATGCATTATATATTTAAAATAAATAAATAAATAAAAAAGGATTATAGAAGTAGTCCATACGGCTTGAGCACTATATTCTTAGTCTTCTGAAGCCATACAATACATTTTGCTATGCTTTTTAATACTACTTTACATTAATGCAAATACATTTTAAATTTGATTTTTATTTTATATATATATATATATATATATATATATATAGATAGATAGATAGATAGATAGAAACTTATTTTTTTCTGGTTTCACTAAGTTTTAGTAATGTTGTGTTTTTTCATTTTTTATTAATTTTAATTTATTTAGTTTTAATATTTTAGTAGGCAACTTCAACTTTAAATTTTAATGAGAAATGTTAATTTGGCATTTTCATCTACTTGTTATATTTAATTTATTTATTTATTTATTTATTTCAGTTTTATTACAAAAACATTATTTTTTATTTTGCTTATATTATTATTTGAGTTTTAGTAATTTTTGTATTTCTTAAACCTGTGAGACGACATTTCTGATTTTCTTTTTTTTTCCCTCAAATTTCAGGTTTACCTTTTTTTATTTACTAATTATTTAATTGTATTTGTTTTTTATTTCAATTAACATTTTTTTTAATTATTGATTCCAAAACAACCTTTTATGGAATTTATTAATATTTTGAATTAGCTTTTTGTCATTTCTTTGTGTTTTTGTCTTTTTATTAACATTTATATTTGTTATTTTTATTTGAGTTTTAGTAATTGTAATATTTCTTAAACATATTTATTTCAGTTATTTGTCAAGACAACATTTATCATTTTCAGTAAAGTTTTCTTTCTTTTTATTTTATTTCACTTAATTTTTTTATTTCAGTTATAGTGATTTTAGTACATTTTTAGTAATTACTTATTTTATTTCAGTTCATTGCCAAGATAATATTAGTAATTTTGTTTTTTAAGTATCACTCTACATTTTTAATTTTTTTTTTTTTAATTTTATTTAATTTTTAGTTTTTTTTTATTCCATTTAACAAAAATATTTTTAAATTATTTATTAATTAGAAACACTATTAATTATTTGTTAATTATTATTTAATATGAATTTTATTTTAATTTATTATTATTTATTATGACACTTCAACAGGGTTGTCAAATTAATCAACTGAAACAAAATTAATTTCAAATTTCAGTGTTTAGCTCAACTGTCCGTGTATATTAAATCGATAATCTAAATAGAAATACTGAATATGAATCGTCTTTTAAACCCACATAACATGCAGGTGACTATATAGTGAAAGAATATTTATTTCAGCCTTTAAACAAACTGCAAACGGCACAATGAAAGTCTCTGGAGTGACGTTCCCTCACGAGAGTTTCAGATTTTTGCGCACCCCAAACACGTCTCGCAGCGTATGATTTCTTTTATTTTCCGCCAAGCTTCAGGATCCCAGTTGGTGGCTTTCAAATGCGCACAAAACGACTGTCAAGTAACCCGTTTCCTCCTCGCAAACGCGCGTGAGGTGTTTGTAATGGCCTCGGGTTGCCGGCGCTCAGGTGCGCGGTGCGCTGATGTCGGAGGCCCGTCGGTTCGGGAGGAGGCGCAGCTGCGGGCTGAATGCTAACGAGCTGTTCAGGCTCTTTGACGGCGCTGTGACTCATCGCGCAGCCCCATTGAGAGCGACCGCGGCGCGCCGTAATGACAGATGAAAACAGCAATGTTTAGCATGCCAATAGAGCTCTTTGTGAGGTTTTGTGAATGGCGGAGACGTTGGAGTCGATGTCTCGGGTGATTCGGCTCACGAGGAGTGTGTGACTTTCACGTATCCAGCTCCAGATGAATGTCGCTGGGAAGAGCGACTCGCAGATAATGAAGATGAGCCTCACGGGCGCGTGTAGAATATTGTGCCGCAAAACAGACTGAATGTGAGCATGAGAGAGTTTGATTTGGGAGAATTTGCATGTAGACTATAAAAACCTTCACAGATTTACTGTGCTATTCACTGCGTTTGAAATAATGAAGAAATACACTGCAAACAGATGTTTTTCTCAGTGTTTTTGTCTTGCTTTCTGTTATAAAAACCATCTAAAAATTCCTAAATCAAGATATATTTACTTGAGATGGAAAACAGTTTAGATTTTCTGTCTAAAAATGTGAAAAAGCACTTTTTTTGTTACAATGTGGTATTTTTCCATTGGTTTTCTATGTAAGCATGCACTGGTTGGATGTGTATGCCCACTTCGCTCGTGTCTTTTGCACATGAGCGCTGTGTTTTTGAGATGCTGTGTCAAGTTAAAGGAGAAGTCCACTTCCAGAACAACCATTCACAAATGATTCACTCACCCCCTTGTCATCCAAGATGTTCATGTCTTTCTGTCTTCAGTTGTAAAGAAATTATGGTTTTTGAGGAAAACATTTCAGGATTTTTCTTCATATGATGGACTTCATTGGTGTTCCGATTTTGAACTTCCAAAATGTAGTTTAAATGCAGCTTCAAAGGCTCTAAACGATCCCAGCCAAGGAAGGAGAGCCTTATCTAGTGAAACGATCAGTCGTTTTTTTTGAAAAATAAAAATTTGTATACTTTTTAAGCACAAAAGCTTGTGTAGCACAGGCTCTGGGATGCGCGTCCACGTACTATTGAATCATGTCGAAAGATCACACCGAACGTAGGCGGAACTACAGACCCAGTGTTTACAAAGCGAACGTGCAAAGACTAAGAAAGTGCAAGTAAGTCAAACGCTGTTTACAAACAAAAAGGTACAAAGATGTCAGACAATTCTGAAGTTGTAGGAGAAAATAAGATGGAGTTTTTGGCCATACTCAGTACACAGACGATGAACTTGGACGTGATTCATGGTAGTGATGGGAAGTTCGGATCATTTTACCGACTCAGATCTTTTTTCGAGTCATTTTGTTCATTTTAGCAAAATGTAATTAAAATGTTACGTGTTACTTCCCTAACACATCTACTGCTTACACAAACGTTGATCACACTACAAACAAGACAAAACTATAATGCTATAAGAAACAGAAAAGATTAATTCATTATTTACCTGGGTCTTTAGTCTATGATTAGCTCACCTCACCTCTTATCTGACAAGTTTTCGGGTTTATGTCGTTCGTTCATCACAAGACAGCCCCATAAGATGAACCAACGACTCGAAACAGGTGAACTAATTCCAGTACAGAACCTAATAGGACGTTGCACATGCGCGACTGAATGAATCACTCCCCGAGATGACTCGTTCTTCCCGAGTAACATTGAAGATTCGTTCAAAATGAAAGAATCGTTCAAGAACGACCCATCACTAATTTGTAGCATCGTGATGGCGCATCCAAGAACCTGTGCTACATGTGCATTTGTGCTTATTTTTCGAAAAAATGGCCGATTGTTTTGTTAGATAAGTCTCTTCTTTCTCGGGATCGTTTAGAGCCCTTTGAAGCTGCATTTAAACTACATTTTGGAAGTTCAAAATCAGGGCACCAATCAAGTCCATTATATGAAGAAAAATCCTGAAATGTTTTCCTCAAAAACCATAATTTCTTTACGACTGAAGACAGAAAGACATGAACATCTTGGATGACAAGGGGGTGAGTAAATTATTTGTAAATTGTTGTTCTGGAAGTGGACTTCTCCTTTAAAAGAATTTCAACTTTTACACACAGCACTGCTCATCAATGTCAGTTCCAAAACAGTAGACCAATCAGAAGACCCCTGAGGCGGGGCAAGCGTTGTGAGCTTACCATTACCAAATACCATTCAAGAGTGCTGTGTCTTATGTTTTCAGACACAAAGACGCTTTCTGTGTGAACGGCCCATTGTGTGTACGCTTCCTTCACCATGTTGCCGTCAAATAAAACAGTTGCCATGCCAAGCTTGCGGCAGTTGCCCCGCCTCCGGTTTTGGAACTGACATTGATGAGCGGTGCTGCATGTAAAAGATGAAATTCTTTTAACTTGACACAACACGAAATGCTACACGAGTGCAATGGTCATACGCGTCCGTAAAAAAGAGTTCTGTGTGATGGGCCCCTAAGTCTGTGATTTTATGCTTAAAAACGAAAAAAAAAAATCCATCATTGGGGTTAGAAAAATAACATTTCTAACATTTTCTTAGACTACTGACAGATTTTTTTTCTTGTTTTAAGCAAAAACTTTTTAAGTAATTTTGTTTCTCACGTAAATGTATCTTGATCACGAACATATTTGAAATTTGTTTAAAACTTATATTCATAGCACTGAATTTTGTAAATAAGCATATAATACTTAACATTTTTCGTAAAGTAGTAGTACCTGGTTAAAATGGGCTGTTTAGTGAATGGTTAGCGATACACAAGTTTTTTGTGCTGCCAAAAAATGTGCAGAAGTGGTGCAACTGTTTAGTGAATTTGCACTAAGATATTTTTAAATGTTTTAATATATCAAAATATTTAAAAAAATATATGAATAAACAAATATTTTATGCCTGGCAAATCTGAGCAAATGCAGTGATTAGTTCTTTGTGAAAAGCACCTGTTATCCAGTGTTGTTTTATTATTATTTATATCTATTATGCTATTTATTAATATTTTGAATTAGCTTTATTTGTATATTTTCAGCTTTCATTTTAATTTTAGTTTAAGCTTTAGTAATTTTCTTTGTGTTTTTGTCTTTTTAAAAATATTTAATTTAGCTTTAATTTATTTTCAATTTTAGTAATTGGGTCTTTCTACAGAAATGTCCAATGTCCAAATGTCTTTGTGCAATTATTTAAAGACCACATGCACCATTTTTTTGTCACTGGTGTTCCCTTCTTTGGCAATATTAAAGGTTTTTATGAAATATTATTTCTCGTTTTTTTTTTTTTCCAGCACATGTTGTCACAGTTACAGAAAATAATGAAAATGCAAAAAATAAGGAGATTATGTTTTATTTATTTAACATGACAGGGAAAAAAACAATAAGTGACAATGAATAATTTTCACTGAAGTTTCTTTTTTTGTTTGTTTAAATTTTTCATCTACTAGTTATGATTAATTTTCAGTTTTAGAAATTTTAGAAAAAGTTAAAATATTTTATTTAGCTTTATTTTATTTCAGGCGAAGTTTAGTAATTTTTTTTTTAATTCAGACTATTTTTATTTCAGCTAGTTGCCAAGACAACATTTCTAATTTTCTAAAATTTTTTAATTAATTTTTTTTTTTTCATTTTTCATTTAAGAGTTATATTTCATTTTTTTCAGCTCTATTTCAATTAACAAAAATGATTTTTAATAGTAAACAATAGCAACACTTGTTGCACTGTATCATCCTTGTAAATATGCTTTCTAAAACCATCTTTAGCCCAAAGTATACTTAACTTTTTACATGCACACAAGGGTCAGCGTACAATGTGCGTGATGTGAATTTCATCATCAGAGTTGTACACGCACAACTGGATTTCTGTTACCATGCATACTTCTGTCACACATGAGCATTGACCTGGTTTTGCACTAATCGGTTGTTCCACAAGGTGGCGACACTGGCCCAGGCTGTTGTTTTACACTAGAAAACGAAACTAAAGAGACAGCGGAGATGGCACCAACAACAGACGCTCACATTGACAAGCATTTATGTGAGAGGGTTATGAGATAGCCCAGCTTTGGTCTAAAAGAGTACAGAGACATTTTTATAGTTCATAACTTCTGGAGAAAAATACAGCAGACACTTGACAGAAGTGAGGTTACTAGAGCGCATGCGTCAGCCACCTGTGTTTGTGCATGCTATCAAATGGAGTATACTTGCTATGGCTATGCATTCGACTGTACGTAACACATACAAAAACGAAGCATACTTCGAGAGTTTTACTCTCATAATGGCAACTGTGTGTTTGTCTGTCTGTCCTGTAGGGGTCGCCCTCCAGGGCCGTCATCTCTCTTCATCTGGGATCATGTTCTAGAGTCGACCCTGCGCAGCAACCATGAAAGGCTTAGGGGCCAACCGTAGCCGCCATCTGTCCGACAACTGCGACCCCACCGCGGGCCCCCAGGAGCCCCTGTGTCCCTTGGCCCCGGACCCCCACGCCACCTTCCTCCTGAGCCCCACAGTCAACCATTACGCCACTCTGGATCCGCACCTCCATCACTTTCCTGTTTCCACTCCGACGACGCTGCAGTCGGACTGCCTGCTGCCCCTCAACAACCAGCTGACCAACAGCAGCACCTTCCCTCGCCTACACTACACCAACCAGCCGGAGCAGAGCGACTACACACAGGTGCTGACGCCACACTGCATTTATTTGATTAAAAACACAGTAAAAACTGTAAAATTGGGAAATATTATTGGAATTTAAAATATCTGTTTTCTATGTGAATATCAGTTAAAATGTAATTTATTTTTGTGATGCGCAGCTGAATTTTCAGCATCATTACTCCAGTCTTCAGTGTCACATGATCATTCAGAAATCATTCTAATATGCTGATTTGCTGCTCAGGAAACATTTCTGATTATTATCAATGGTGAAAACAGTTGTGTTGCCCAATATTTTTGTGGAAACCGTGACATTTCATTTTTCAGGATTCACACATGAATAGAAAACTCAAAAGAACAGCGTTTATTTGAAATAGAAATCATTTATAAGATTATAAATGTCTTTACTGTCACTTTAGATCAATTTAAAGCATCCTTGCTGAATAAAACTATTAATTTCTTCATTCATTAATTCATAGAAAGATGGAATGAATGAATGAATGAATGAATGAATAAAATAAAATGGACAGACTCAACAGGACTGAAAAATAGTGTATTTATAAAGCATAAAATACATTATACACAATGTATATATTTTAATAGAAATGGATTAAAAAAAGGCATGGAGATGCGTCAAAAATTATTTGACTCATGCAGTCATTCATCTTTTCCATTATTTGATGCTTTATGCATCACAATTTAAATTCTGATGTTTTGAGTTTAAAAAGGTAAATTTTATTGAAATGTGAATTTATATATCATATGCTCAGTATTACAGTTAGTTCAAATACAAATGCTTGTATTTATTATTAATTATTATACAAATATTTATTTTTATCATTATAACAACTTATTTTACATTACATAAAAATAAATATTATTTTGACTTATTTGTGTATTTGTTGTCATAAATAAATACATAATAAAAAAAATCTATTTGCAATGTTTCCATTTAGCATTTTGTTTTTCGCAATTTTAAATGCAAATAAAATAAACTAAACTAAAATTAAATTAAATTACAGCCATCTGACAGCCAGTTGGTGATAAGATCAGGCATCAAAAGTTTTTCAAAAGTTTTTCTTTTCCTGCTATTTTTAAAATATTTTTGGATAATGTAATTATTAAACATGCAATTTATAATAAATGTGTAAACCTACTACTACTACAATAATAAATAAGTAATACATTAAATAAAAGTATAATAAATACAAATACAAAATAATTAAACTAATTATAATTATATTTGTATAATAAAAAAAATTATATATATATATATATAATACACACAGACTTATAATAATAATAATAATAATAATAATTTGATAAAAAAAATATATATATTATTAATATTTGAACATTATTTCTCAAATATTTCTTAAAAATATTTTTTAAATACTAAGTACATTAATAATCCAAATATTTGTAAAAATATATTATTAATATCTAAACAATACTTTTATTGTTTTAAATGACATTTCAACAACAGTATTTTAAACATTTTTATAGTTTTTCATAAGCACATAAAACATAAAACCAACAAATAATTATAACAATAAAAGCCATTTCAATTCTAGTAATAAATCATATATATCAATAACACATCAATAATAAGTGCAATAATAATTATAAATACAAATATTTGTTAAAAACAATTTGAACTAATGCTGTAAAATATACATTGGTACTATATTATGATAATATTGAAGACTAAAATTAACTGATTTGTATACAAACACTTAAATTACACTCAAATATGTATTTATAATAATAAATTTACAATTACATAATTGTTTTTCTACAATTCACCACTTCTCTTGAACTAAGGCGCTGTATTGATCGCCTCAACATTAAATAGCGCCAAAATGGCAATTGTTTGAATACTGCAATAAAATGGACTGAAATTTTAAATCTGAGACTTTGTTTCATATCAAAAGTAACAAAGCACAAAGCTTATTACGATTAATTGGATTTGAGGCTGAAAAGATCATCAAACAGCGTATCTGTATATTTTTCTAGTAATTTTATGAGGTGTGTTGTGTCTCAGCAGGCATGTGTGGCTCAGACGGGCAGTCGCTCGGGCACCCTCACGTCCTCCATGTCCATGGGCATGAATTTGGGTCTGGGACTGGGCGCTCCCGCCATGATCAGCAGCGGCACAGCCACCATCTCATCCGCGGCCGCTGCCAAGATGAACCGGCTCCCGGCCAACCTGCTGGACCAGCTGGAGCGCCACCTACCGCTGCAACGGGACGGCTTCAGCACGCTGCAGTTCCACCGGCGCAGCCGCGGCTCCAAGCAGCGCAGCGAGAGTCCCAGCCGCATCCGCAACCTGGTGCAATCCGTCCAGAAACTCTTCGCCAAGTCCCAATCCCTGGAAGTGTCGGCGGTCAAAGGGAGCATCACCGCGGGCCAAGCCGGCGACGTGGCGAAAGCCACCCGGCGAAGCAAAAGCAAAGACCGTGCCAAGACCGAAGGCACCAAACGCCGTCCGCGACCCAATCTCTCAGGCTTCTGGAGCTCGGATGACGGTTTGGAGGATGAACCGCCGGCTCAACCTGCCGCGGGGCCGTTAGCGGTGGCATATCGAAACCCGCTTAGCATGATGACACTGGGTAGGGCCGTGTCGGACAGTCAGGCGGCGCCCAGACCGCATCCGCAGGGCTACAACACCATCGCGGCGCATTCGCTCAAATCCTCTAAGAGCAGCGGCGACCTCAAGCCCACGGTCAGCCTGCCGCCCTCCACGGGCCAGACGGGGGAACATGCGCTGGTGAAGAGGGGCTCGTGGTCCACGCTGACCCTCAGTCAGGCCCGACAGGTGCTTCAGAAAGGCTCGGCCACCGTCAACCGCACCCTGCTAAAGTCCAAGTCCTGCCACGGCCAGGAGATGACCTGCAACTTCCTACAGGTAACACAGAGATATTTAAGAAAGACAGTCAATCTGATTTAAAAATAATAATTTGGTTAAAAAAAGTTTTATTAAATATTATTAATATTTGAACAGTATTTTTGTATAATGTTTAAATAATAATAACATCAATAACAATAATAATAAAAGCCATTTTAATTATAGTAATAAATCCAAATATTTGTAAAAATATATTATTAATATCTAAATAATATAAACAAAATTGCATTTCAACAACAGTATTTATCAATATTTAATATTTTATTTTTTCATCAAATATTAATCATATGTAATTTCACAAATATTTCTATAGTAATGATTTTTTAAACATATAAAATATAAAACCAACATTATTATCAACAGAATTATTATAGTATTATTATTACATATATTATAATATTGTACATATTATATATATGCACAAAGACTTATTTATATTTATAGAATATCTTTATATAATAATAAATGTACTACTACTACTTCTGCTAATAATAATAATAAAAGCCCTTTTAATTGTAGTAATAAATCCAAATATTTGTAAAAATATATATATTATTAATGTCTAAACAATATTTGTGTTGTTTTCAATGGAATTTTAACAGCAGTATTTATCAATATTTGATTTTTTTCAAATAATAATCATATATAATTTTACAAATATTTGTAAAATAATAATAGTAATAATAATAATATTTTTTAAACATAAACAGTATGTAACAATATTTGATATTTCCCCCCAAATATTAATCATATATATTTTTTTACAAATATTTGTATAATAATAATCATAATGATCATTTTTTAATAATAAAAATATAAAAGCAACATTACTATTAAACAATATTTTAGTTGTTTTAAAATGGCATTTTAACAACAGTATTTATCAATATTTGATTTTTTTCCAAATATTAATCATATATAATTTCACAAATATTTGTATAATAATAATAATAATAATAATAATAATAATACTTTTTGAACATAAACAGTATTTGACAATATTTGATTTTGCCCCAAAATATTAATATATAATTTTACAAATATTTGTTTGTATGACAATAATAATAATAATAATAATAATAGCATTTTAAAAACTAAATAAATAAAACCATCATCAATTATTATAACAGATAATTGATATTAATTGTGTATATATATATATATATATATGTATGTATGTATGTATAATATAATATATAATATTATACATACATATATATATATATATATATATATACACACACGCACACGCTTAATAATTAATATTTTTTCAAATATTTGTATAATAATAATAATAATAATAGCTATTTCAGTTATAGCAATAAATCCAAATATTTGTAAAAATACATTATTGATATTTAAACAATATAAACAAAATGGCATTTCAACAGTTTTTCACAAGCACATAAAACAAAAACAATATAAATTATATTATATAGATAGATGCAAGTGCAATAATAATAAATACAAATATTTGCAAAAAGAAGATTTAAGAAGATACTATTTAAACTAATATTTAATTTATATTTAAATTAATTCATAAATAATATGTGAGCAATAATCAAAACTTACAAATGGCATTTCAACAATGGAATTTTAAAATGACCTTTTCAAAAACATTTAAAACCGCCACTAACACAATCACACATCACATATATTTTAAAGTACATTTCAGAAGTTTTAATTGCCATCATTTGACCCAGATGCATTGTGATTAGTGTTTGTGTATTATGTCTTTTGTCAGGTGCCTGCGGGTGACTGGAGCGGGACACTGGGTAAGGCAGGAGGCGGTGCGGGTGAGATCCCATGCAGGCGGATGCGCAGCGGCAGTTACGTTAAAGCCATGGGAGACATGGAGGACAGTGACGACTCAGATAGTCCTCCTTCACCCAAACCCTCACCTAAAACCGCCGCCAGACGCCAGAGTTACCTGAAGGCCACGCAACACTCACTCAGCGAACAGCAGCCGCTGCTACCGCCACGCAAGTGAGTCCAACACACTATACCTGCTATAACATACGCAATCAATACAGATTTTACCATAACATACATACTAGTCTTACTTTACTGTCATTGACATACTTTGATGTTATTATTAGTATTTTAATATTTTAAATTATTTTTTATTCTGTATTATCTGTTATTTTAGTTTTAAATTTTAATAATTTTTTTTTTTTCAATTTATGTTTATTTGATGTCATGTAACTAAATATTTTTAAGGTTTTATTTTTGGTAAACTACTATCATTGTTTTTTAGTATCCCTGAGATATATTATGATTACTGTTATAGTTCTTATTAATGTTTTAAATTAGTGTTTATTTTTGTTTTCATTTTAAATTTAGTAAAATATTAATTTTGTTGTGTTTTCTTTTTTAAACTTTTAAAATTCACACAAGAAAAATAAAACTTAAAAACCTAAATTAAAAATTAAGTTTAATAATACTAAAAATGCTAAAACATATTAAAAAATAAAGCTAAATAAAATATTTAATAAATAATTGACAAAAGCTCAACAAAATTACTAAACCTTAAACCTAAATTAAAATGAAAACTGCATTTATTTTACTTCTCTTAACACTTATTTTATTTAAAGTAAACATTTTTATGGTTTTATTTTTAGTAAACTATAATCAGTGTTATTTAGTGTTACTAAGATACTATTATATCTATATCTATATACTATTATATTATATAATTTTGTATTTTGAATTAGTTTTTGAATTTTGAATTAGTTTTATTTTAGTTACAATTGTAGTAATTTAGTTGTACTTTTATACATATAATCAGTTACTCTAGTTTCACTGTGATTTTATAGTATTTATTAATTTCCAATTTCAATTAATTTATTATTTTCTGTTTTCATTTTCATTTTAGATTGTAGAATTTTTTAAATGTTTGTTTATATAGTATTTATTTATTTTTATTTCAGTTTAGTTTATAGTACAGCAAGTTAAACTAAATGAAAATTATAAATGTTGCCTTGGCAACTATCTGAAATAAAATTATATTTTATTTGATGTTTATTTTACTTCAGGCAACAGAAAGGTTTTTTTAATGGTTTTAGTTTTAGTTTCAGTTAACTATAATAACCCTGACTATAATAAAATAATAAAATAAACATTTTGAACTTCCACAAAGCTCCACATACGCGATGACATTAAATTCATTAGATTCTCCTATGTGATAATTATTGTTAGTGCCTTATTTTAATAAAAATCCCAAATTGAACATCTTAGCACTGATGGCATCATGGACATATTCACTGTGACCAACAGATGGCAGCATGTTAACAGGTTGATTAAAGCTTTATATCAGAAGAGATCAACCATAGGAGGATTTATACTCTTCAAACATGACTCGTTTTCTCCATAGCAAAAGAAAACTACAAAAAAGATCTCTTTAATATCCTGATTGTTGTTCCTAGATGGTGAAATTAAAGGGAGACTAACAGAAGTCTCCTGCTTCTCATATGGTTCTTCTGGAAGCAATATCACATACTTTTTTGTTTGTTTATTTGATCAAACAAATGAGTAGAGATGCTTTTCTTTAAACTTTCAACAGAAATGCCACTCGCTGAATCAAGGGCGTAGAATTTGTGCTGTTATGTTGTTGGTTTTACATAATTAAAATTGTGTAATTATTGTCTGACGAATATGCTAGTATAAAGAAAGCTGTATTTATCAATTATGAGTAACGTTATGTTGGCCACCATAGCTATATGTCAAAATCAAACCTTCACCCTAGCTGTTTTGTGTTCATCTGTTTCTCCCATTTGCTCTTTTTACATTGACTGTCACTCTATATAGACTAGTAATACAATCAGATGCAACAATAATTCAATGGTATGAGATGACTGGATGATTTTCTATGAATTGTTACCAACTGAACTGCAGAACTGTCAAACTTAAACTTAAAATATAGTGAATTAAGCTACCAAGGCGATCATAAATGCACAATGTTTCCATTTAACATGTATTTTGAGGTGCAGCTCGTCATATTAATGGAGTATTTCACTCGTTAGCAGTAAACCGGGTAGCTCACCTGAATATGTTCGTAGATTTGTGTTTCGACATGGACAGCAGTTCTCTTTGTAATGGTAATATGGATATTTTATTTGTAAACATTATACTTTTTTGCTTCTGTCAGTTAATCTCATAAAACTAGCAAGCTAAGCCAGTAGTAGTGCTGACAGCTGTCGTATAAACATGACTGAAGGCGCAAAAAGCGGAGTAACAAACCGATTCAATTGAGTGAGTCATTCATTTACGCTGGTACCGTTCCGATTGATTCAACACCAAACCATATGAAAAGAACCGTTTATTTTCGAATTTCGACATCGCTTCTAATTATTTTAAAAAGCACGTATTGATGGGTGAAAGGGAGCTTTTCAAAACTTCATTACGCGTATGGCGAATCATTCAATTTACATAGATATACTTTATTGTCAAACTTTAAGTCTGAAATTTTTCTTGCATAACAGTATGTTTGTTGCACACTCTTTACAAACACGATTCACAAACATAAACACAACAAATACAATATAATACAAAAAAAAATCCTTTGTTTTCATTTTATATGGACCTTGTTCAGTTCTAGGACAGCCTGATGTACAAAGGAATGTTTTAATTTCACTCGATTAAATATTGGGACTTTAAATCGACGATTAGATGGTAAAAGCACAAATTCATAATACAATACATGACTAGGATTAGAAACAATATTCTTAGCCAGCCTTAAGAGGTTCTTACGATAAGAAAGTTCGTATAACTTTTCAAGAGGCTGTCCTACTATCTTTGAACAGATTTTAATTTGGTTTCTCAACTTTGTCTTTAGCCTCACAGACAAGCTCATGTACCAAACAGAATTGCAATACTGTAAGACACTCATAATTACAGACATAAAGAATAATCCAAGAATCTGCTTTGATGCTCCAATACATCACATACATAAAAATTTACTGGCTCCAAGAAGGACTTCGGAGCGCGAATTCCGAATCATTTGAACGGGTTCGCGAATCGTTTGTTTCAAATCAAAACTTCCAAACGAACGAGTTCGCGAATCATTTTGCTAATTGAAAGATTCGTGATACGAATGATGGTTCGCGAATCATTTTTGAGATCGGGACTTTAGAGCGGGTTCGCGAATCTTTTGATTTAGATCGGGATTTTGGAGCGGACTCACGAATCATTTGATTTAAATTGAGTTCGAGATTGCGAATCATTTGAGCCGGGTTCGCGAATCGTTTGTTTCATATCAAAACGAAGCGAGTTCGCGAATCATTTTCGCAATTGAAGATTCATAATTGATGGTTTGAATCATTTTGAGATTCGGGACTTTAACGAATCTTTTGATTTAGGTGGAACATCGGACCCGGATCAAATCATTTGATTCAAACGTACATGCGAATCATTTGGCGGGGCGAATCGTTTATTTCATATCAAAACGGTTGACGAGTTGTGAATCATTTAAGTGAAAGATTCGTGATACGATTAATGGTTATAAAAAAAAGCATTGATGGTTCGCGAATCATTTTTGAGATCGGGACTTTAGAGCGGGTTCGCGAATCTTTTGATTTAGATCGGAACACCGGACCACGGATTGCGAATCATATGATTTAGATCGGGATTTCGGAGCGGACTCGCTAATCATTTGATTCAAATTCGGAGTTCGGAGCGCGAATTGCGAATCATTAGATTTTGATCGGAACTTCAAAGTGGGTTCGCAAATCTTTTGAGTCAGATCGAGATTTCGGAGCGGAGTCGCGAATCATTAGATTCAAATTCGGAGCACGATCGCGAATTGTTTGATTTAGATCGGAACTTTTGAACTAATCATTTTGTTCAAACTTCAAGAGCTTCAAGTGCGGGTTTCGAATCTTTTAATTTAGATCGGAAGTTCGGACCCGGGAATCATTTGATTCAAATCGGGATTTCAGAGCGGACTCGGGAATCATTTGATTCAAATTCGGAGTTCGGGTACAAGTACACAGACACAAGAAAGTATACACGGATACAAGTCCTTAAGGAAACTAACCATGTTTTTATTATGTGTAATAAACATGTTGGTGTATTGATCACCATTGTATCACCACAGTTTTGCTACAAATGCCACTAACTATGGTTAGTGTAGCAAAACCATGGTCTTGGAACAACATTTTTGTCAATGAGACGTAAGGAACAAGGAAAAGAATTGGTGTGGAGTTTGAAATACATAATTTATGATTCATTTGCTTGGAAAGTTATGCAGTTGAGTCAGTTGTGGATGAATCTAGACACAAACAGCAGACCTTGATGTTGAATGGTCATGTAACGGGCCGCCCTTCCTATCAGGCCGAGCCCCTGTCCCTTCATGCGGAAGCAGTTTGGAGTGGTTTGGTCTCCTCTGCAGAGCACCACCTCGGTGCCGCACCTGTACAGGTTAGTCTTTAGTTTAGCCCCGCCTCCGTCTGATCACGTGACCACTCAGACGCACTCTCACTCTGTCTGATAAAAGCACTTTTAGACTTCACTACAAAGCATCCCGATGCACGATGACCACCTCCTCCACCACCATCCTGACTGAATTTCCACTGGTCTTCATTTATTTTTTATTTATTTGTATTTTAGCTTGGTTGAGCTGGTCAGAACTGTTCCTCTGTGCTGCACCTGGCTCTCGCTCACTACTAAAAATAAAATGCAATGGCAGATGAGAAGCATGTAAAGGTTTCCTCAAGGATGTTAATCTAATGTTTCCTCCACTCGTTTTCTTGTGTTTATGTGTGTTTCTCTTAGCTGTATGCCATCTCTATGTGAGGTCTCCACCAATCGCAGCCTGGATAACCTGGACTGTCTGATGGGAGCAGATGAGGCCGGTCTGCAGCACTGGGATATTGATGGGGGATTCGGTCAGCGCTGCTCTACACTGGGACGAGGGTCTAACATGAGCCAGGTCACAAACATTACTTTATTCATTTTAAATTAGTAAAGTGTCACTGCTATTATTTCTACTGATAATACTTAAGAGTATGTATACTTTTTTAGTGTAATACCCAATTAATTGGAGAGAGTGAATGTTGCCACCACATAGCAAGTCCTTAACGTCCTAGCAACTACACTACCTTCACAAAACTTAGAACACACACCCTAGTTACCACACCCTAGTAACCCCTAAACACCATAGTGAGCCCTAAAGCACTCTAGCAACAACATAGCAAAAGCAAATCCAAGAACACCCTGGTGGCGACATAGCTACTCCAGAACACCCTAGCAGCACATAGCAACACCATTGCAACTCCAGAACACCCTAGTATATACACAGCAACATAGTAGCAACCCCAGAACACACTAGTATCTGCATAGCAACACCATGGCAACCTCTAGAACACCCTAGTATCTGCATAGCAACACCATGGCAACCTCTAGAACACCCTAGCACCACATAGCAACCCCTAGAACAACCTAGTATCCAGATAGCAACACCATAGCAACCCCTAGAACACTTTAAGGACCACACAGCAACTCCAGAACACTCTAGCACACATAGCAACATAATTGCAACCCCAGAACTCCCTAGTATCTACATAGCAACACAATAGGATCCCCAGAACACTCTAGTATCCAGATAGCAACACCATAGCAACCCCTAGAACAACCTAGTGACCATAGCAACTCCAGAACACCATAGCAGCTACATAGCAATACCATAGCAACCCCAGAACACCCTAGCAACAACATAGCAACCCCTAGAACACCCTAAGGACCACACAGCAACTCTAGAACACCTTAATATTCACATAGCAACACAATAACAACGCCTAGAAAACCCTAGTGACCGTGTACCAACCACATAGCAACTCCAGAACATTCTAGCATCACCATAGCAACCCTCAAAAAACCCTAGTATCCACATAGCAACACTATAGCAGCCCCAAAACACCCTAGTGACCACATAGCAAATCCAGAACACTATCATCACCATAACAACCCCAGAACACCCTAGTATACACATAGCAATACTTTAGAAACCATGTAGCAAACCATAGTGACCACATAGCAACTCCAGAACACTCTAGCAGCACATAGCAACACCATGGCAACTCCAGAACACCCTAGTATCTACACAGCAACATAGTAGCAACCCCAGAACACCCTAGTATCAGCATAGCAACACCATGGCAATCTCTAAAACACCCTAGCAATCACATAGCAACCCCTAAAACAACCTAGTATCCAGATAGCAACACCATAGCAACCCCCAGAACACCCTAGTGACCACATAGCAAAACTCTAGAAACCAAATAGAAACACCATAACAATTCCAAAACACCCTAGTGACCACATAGCAACCCCAGAATATTCTAGTTACCACATGGCAACACTCTATAAACCACAGCAGACAGGCATCCTAGCAGAGTTTTTCTCTGGCACCGTCATTCACATTTTTTTCTTCAGATGTAAAAATCTCTTGTAAATGTGTGCGCTCTGCATCACAGAGCAAACGCTGAAATGTGTCAGAGAGGTTTTGGTGTTTACTTGACCTCAGGAATGGAGCGTTCCAGATTAAACGCTGTAAGACATCCTTAAGCTAGTTTAAGGAGACGTGGAGGGTGGGAAATCAATTGGAGGGCATGTTATCAGGACGAGATACTCAAGCGTTCGCTCCACTGATGGAGACATCAAGGCTCGTCAAGCGAGATGAGGCTCTGAATGATTTCTAAAGAGGAAAGAGAATTGATTTTTTGGAGTTGTGTTATGCTCAATGGGATAATGTGCTGTGGAAGCGGATGGATGATTCATGGAGAAGTTTCTGAGACACTGTTGGATGCTGGGATCAAAGAGAAAAATGAGGACAGCAGCTAATTTACAGCACTAATAAGTATTTATTTGGAAATTAGCTTGTGATTTTTCATTCAGTGAGCTCTTTTAAAAGTGCAGTTTGGTGTGTTTTTCTGTTGGTTTGTCTTTAATTGTCAGGTTTATCCTTGACAAACACACACAACCCTCTTATTGTGTTGTGTCTCTGTGAGAAGTGTCTCCTGCTGGATAAACAAACACAAACTCTCTCTCTACTCTTTACTCTTAGGCTTTGAGAGTGTGAACCGTGATTGTGTTTTGTTTGCAGGTTAGTTTGGAAAGACTTTAAGATTCAACTGAATCATTTTGGATTTGATAGACTCTCTGAGGCATTTTCTGCATTCTGCCTGATTGATTTGAAGCAAAACAAAGAGGAACATTATATTTGTGCAAAAGGGAATGCAAATACTTTTTCAAATTACTTGCATAGATATTAAAACAAGGCTTTTTTTTTTGCATTGTGACATTATTTATGTGACAACAATGCCCTTTGCTACCTTAAATTGTCATTACTGTAATGCAGACATTTTACTTTTGCATGGTTTAATGGGGATTCTCATCAGACTCAAAATAAAGACACTGTATTACAGAAAAATCATATTGGATAAATAACATAAATAACATCTTTAGTTTTTATCCACAGTACAGTATTTTTAATATCATAAGCAGTAATATCACAGTACAAAATATATTATTAGACCTAAAACAGAATTACCTTTTTTTTCTCTTTTTTCCATATATTATATTATATTATATTTTATTACAAATATTTGAATATCATTTTAATTATTTTTTTTCTACAGTTGTCCCAGTTGTAGAGGAAGTTTTTTATTTATTTATTTTTTTAAATGAGATTTTTTTGGTGAAAATTACAATTATTTTGTTACAATTGCAAGCATTTTCTTTTTTCCCCAGAGAATAGAGTATTTTATTATTTAAAAAAAATCATACACAATAATTCACAGTGCAAAACATATTAATAGACAAAAAAATAAATTAGAAAAAAATTTCTTTTTTTCTGTTCTATTCTATTCTATTGCAAATATTTGAATATTATTTGAATTACTTTTTTTCTATTATTCTCCCAGTTGTATAGAAGTTTTTTTAAATGAGAATTTTTGGTGAAATATGGTCTAGATTACAATCATTTTCTTTTTTTTTTCTTATTTTGTTATTTAAGAAAATATCATAAACAATAATGTTATGATGCAAAATATATTATAGACAACAACTGAATTAAATTTTTTTAAAGAAAAATACATTTGCTTTTTTATATTATATTATATTATATTATATTATATTATATTATAAATATTTGAATATTATTTTAATTACATGTTTTTTCTACAAGTCTCACAGTTGTATAGGAGTTTTTTAATGAGAATTTTTGGTGAAATATGGTCTAAATTACAAGTATTTTAATTTTTTTCCACAATTTTTGTTATTTAAAAAAATGTCATAAGCATTAATGTCAATATTATTAGACAAAAAAATGAAAATTAACTTTTCTTTAAGAAAAATACATTTTTAAAATAATATATTACAAATATTTCAATATTATTTTAATTACATTTTTTCTACAATTTTCCTAGTTGTAGATGAGTTTTTTTGAATGATAATTATTGGTGAAATATGGTTAAATTTACAAGTATTTTAATTTTTTCACAATTATAAAAATATCACAAACAATAATGTCACTGTGCAAAACATTATTATATGTAAAGTTTTTGTTTCTTTTCTTTAAGAAAAAAACATTTTCTTTTCTTTATATTATATTTTTAAAACAGGTTTAAATACATTTTTTGATAGACTGATAAAAAACAATACATATAATATTTTTATTTATTTATTTATGACAATTTTCCCAGTTTCCCAGACAGTTTTTCGAGTGAATTTTTGAAATATGGTATAAATTACAAGCATTTTTATACCAATTTATACAAACAAACTCCTCATCCACAGACAAGGATTAGTGAAATTGTGAAAGGAATACATTTAAGGATTTTTTTTTATTTATGGCACATTTGTACTGACTGAATGGAAACCACTCAAGGAAACCTGCCGTTTCCTCTTCATGTCCGCACGGCAATGCGTCAGTCCACCCTAAAGCGCCGGCCACGTCTCACCCCGTGCGAGGCGCGCTTGTGGGTGGGCAGCGGCCGTCTGCCCCGCCGACTTCGCACAGGACGTTTCAATCTGCACGTGTCCTTTCAGGTGGAGCAGGGCTACCGGGCCAGCGCAGCTTACAGCCAGTTGGAATCTCAGGCGGTTGAGGCCTTGGATCTGCCCACACCCACCTGCTTTCGCTCACGGAGCCACAGTTACCTGCGCGCCATCCAGGCCGGATGCTCTCAAGACGACGATACGGGCTCTGTGGACTCCGATGAGACGCCACCTATAACCTCATCCATCAGCAGCTACAACAGCGCCACCAGTGAGTACAAAATCAAGAAAAAACTGTAATAGAAAGCAAAAAATATGGTGCAGCGCAACTATTTTTAACACTGATAATAATCAGAAATGTTTCTTGAGCAGCAAATCAGCATATTAGAATGATTTCTGAAGGATCATATGACACTGAACCCTGGAGTAATGATGCTGAAAAATCAGCTTTGATCACAGGAGTAAATTACATCTTAAAATATATTCCCATAGAAAATAGTTATATAAAATAGTAATAATTTTTCATAATTTTACTGTTTTTACTGTATTTTTAATGAAACAAATGTTTCATACATTTTGTCACTTTTGGCTTATGACCATGCATTTAAAGTAAAATATTTAAAGTAATGATGCCAACCGCTTCAAATACAAAATTTGATCTGGCTGTCAGGTATCACAAGAATAGAGCTGAATTTGCACATGCAGAAACGAAACTGTTGATAAAGTAGACAAAGTCCACGACAGGCAATATAATAACATCCTGATAAACACAGGTCTTGTGAACTTTTCACTGATCATGATGTGATTTTATTGCCTCCAGTGGTGATGTCAGTGCGATCAAATGGGCCTTGTTTTTCTTTCTCAGACCTTAGCGTGAAGTCGGATCTCTTTTGCTTTGAGAGGCTGGCATGTGGGCAAGTCCAGACAGATGATCTGGAATCATGGTGTGAGGGTAAAAACAGCCGCTAGACCATAACGACTGTCTCATGATGATACTCTTAAAGGGATAGTGCACCTGAAAATGTAAATTCTCTAATTTACTCACACATTTCATCTTAAAAGGCTTATATGGAAGCGCATGAGGCATATGCACTACTTTGGTCTATTTTTGGAGACAAACATAGTCAGGCTTTTGTAAGGATTTTGTCTTTTTTCATTTAGTTCATGTGGTCAAGATTATGGTAGTTAGTTTTCTACACAGGATAAAAAATAAATGTAATTACTTTTTCCCACAATTCTGACTTTTTTTTTTTCTTGCAATTCAGAACTGCGTGATATAAACTTGCAATTGTGAGATATGAATGTGCTGATCTGAAAATAAAGTCTGAATTGTGACATAAGTTGCAATAACTTTTACATTTTTTTTTAATTCCATTGTGGATAAAAACAAAATTGTGAGATGTAAACTCAAATCAGAGAAAAAAAAAATCAGCATTGCGAGATGTAATCCTAGAAATCAGAGTAAAAAATAATCAGAATTGCTAGATGTAAACTCAAATCTTTGCGAAAAAATTGGAATTGTGAGATGTAAACTCAAGAATCTGTGAAAAGATAGAATTGCAAGATGTAAAAAATAATCAGAATTGTGAGATGTAAACTCAGGAATCTAAGAAAAAATAGAATTGTGAGATGTAAACTCAGAAATCTGTGGGTATAAAATATTTATATTTTGGATAAACACTGTACTTTTTAAACTTGTTATTCATGAAAGAATCCTGGAAAAAAAAAATCACAGGTTCCAAAAAATATTTGGCAGCACAACTGTTGATATTATCCAACATTGATCATTCTAATAATAAATCCGCATATTAGAATGATTTCTGAAGGATCATGTGACACTTAAGACTGGAGTAACAGCTGATAAAAATTCAGCTTTTCATCACAGGAATAAATTCTATTTTAAAGTATGTTAAAATAAAAAACATTATTTTATATTGTAAAAACATTTTGCAATATTACTGTTTTTTTTCTATGTTTTTAATCAAATAAATGCAGCCTTGATGAGCATAAGAGACTTCTTTAAAGACTATTACAAGTCTTACTGACCCCAAACCTTTGAACGGTAGTGTAAATTCAGAAAACTGAGAAATAATAGAATTGTGAGATGTAAACTCATAAAACTGTAAAAAAAAACTTAAATAGCAAAATGTAAACAAAATAGAATTGCAAGGTGTAATTTCAGGAATTAGTGAAAAAATAGAATTGTGAGATGTAAATTCAGAAAACTGAGAAATAATAGAATTGTGAGATGTAAACTCATAAAATTGAGAAAAAATGCAAAATGTAAACTCTGTGAATAAAAATAGAGTTGTAAGATGTAATCTCAGTAATCAGTGGAAAAATAGAATTGTGAGATGTGAACTCAAATTCTGAGAAAAAAATAGAACTGTGAGATGTAAACTTAAAAATCAGTGAATAGAATTGAGATGTAAACTGTGGGGGAAAAAGAATTGCTAAATGTCAACAAGTGTGAGAAAAAATAGAATTGCAAGATGTAAACTCAGAAATCCAAAAAAATAGAATTGTGAGATGTAAATTCAGAAAACTGAGAAATAATAGAACTGTGAGATGTAAACTCATAAAACCGATGTAAACTCAGAACTCTGTGAATAAAAATAGAATTGTGAGATGTAATCTCAGTAATGAGTGAGAAATAGAATTTTGAGATGTGAACTCAAATTCTGAGAAAAAAAGAACTGTAAACTTATAAATCAGTGAAAAATAGAATTGAGATGTGAACTCCTAAATCTGAGAAAAAAATAGAATTGTGAGATGTAAACTCAGAATACAGGAAAAGAGACCTGTGAGAAAAAAGACAGAATTGCAAGATGTAAACTAAGAAACCTGAGGAAAAAAAATGAATTGGGACATGTAAACTTAGAATACAGAAAAAACTGAACTGTGAGAAAAAAATTAGAGTAGCAAGAACTCAAAATACAGTGAACAAATTTAGGGGAAAATGAGAATTACAAGATGTAAACTCATAAATCTGAGGGAAAAAATTTAATTGTGATATGTAACTCAGAATACAGAGAAAAAAGTCAGCATTGTGAGATGTTAATTCTGAAATCTGAGAAAAAAATAGAATTGCGAAATGCAAACTCATATGGGTTCATAACTTGCACTTCTGAGGGAAAAAAAAGTCAGAACTGATGTTAACTAGCAATTATGTTTTTTTTTAATTGCAGTTAAGACAAACTCACAATACTGAGGAAAAGATTAGAATTGTGAGATGTGAACTTGCAGCTGAGAGGAAAGTATGAATTGTGAGATTTATAGAAAAATCTGAATTTATGTAAAATCGCAATTATGTTTTTTTTATGGCAGAATCAAGCTTCTATACAGGATCCATTATCCTACTGCAGTCATAATGTTCATAACGTCTCAAATGGCCACTGCCAAGTGTGTCACAGCAAGATGTCTCTCTCTGTTAGTCACACACATACACAAAATCTTCTGACCTACATTAGTACTGGTGGTGTCCTGCGGAGATGAATCCTTCAGCTTAACGGCTAATGTTTCTTGTCCCATCATGACCGACTCTGGCAAAACTTCCACCGCAAATTAAACCTCATTTTAGCCGGTTTTCAGAGGAATTAACCGACATCAAGCAGATTAGTTTGGCACAACGCATAATAAACCAGCAGCCAGTGGACCGTCTGATTTAGCAGTTGATCTGCTTTATTTGAATTGCATTTTACTGTATTTTGATAGGTCTTATAATTTAATCTAGTCTTATCTAATTTAACATGAAAGGTGGACATAGTCCAGACTGATTCAGTCTGATTCAACATTCCCATAATTTCATGTCGATCTTGAGAAGTTTTGGAAAGGCAGACCACTTGTGTAAGTACAAAGCAGAGTTGTACACTCAGAAAAGCAAATAATGAAATCTAGTCTATTTTTGGAGAGGAATCTGGCTAATGCTATTTAGTTTAGGTAGCAAGCTGTCAAGAAAAACAAACCTTGGCCATCTGTTTACCACTTCTGCACTTCTCCTGCGTGAATAAACCTGTGCTATTTTTGCCTGGTCCATGGCTATATAAGGAATACCATACTACTCTCGTACTCATATAGTATGTATATTGTGTAAACGTTTGCAATATCAAAATTAGCACGTTAATGCAGACAATTAATTTTTCCAACACTGTTTTGCGTCTCTGAGCACCATGACAGTGTTTCGTTCCTGAATGAATCAACTGTTTAAATGATTCGGTTCAATCGCAACGACTCACTTATTAACAGTAACTTGCTGCCACCTACTGATGGTTTTAATTTCACATTTAAAGTATCTTTTTATTTTCTTAAACAATTTCAAACATTAGTTTTCTGCGTTTTGTGTTTAAAATATCAAAATATTATTTATGCATTTGTAACTGCAGGTTAAAGCATCCCATGTCCCTCTGAGCTGCATTAAAGAGTAGGTAAATACATCTAAATGCCACTTCAGATGCAGCTTTGTGTTTCCTCTGAAATGCAAAGATGAAATTTATTGATACCGAATTTGATTTAAAAGATGATGCACACATTTAAAAGAATTGAAAAAGATTTATTTATATCACTGCTGTGACCTGACCACACAAACTTTAGGAGTCAGCTGTCCAGCACAATAACACTCGTCAAAATATCATCTAATTATCGTATCGATAAAATCCCAGAAAATATCGATATATCTTTTTTTGTAAAATTCGCACACCCCTAAGTAGTATATTGCACATTTTTCAGTGTTTTCATGATGGCGCCCTCAATCGGCCATATTGGCAGCACTGGATGAAACTCACATATTTTGCTGATTATTGCTGCAGAAAATGTTCAATTATTGTCATTTTTGGGCTGCACTAATCCGTCTGACCGGGAAAAACATTTGGACTACTATAGACTGCCAAAAGTTATAACCAATCAAGGACACAAGTGCAAAAAAACTAAGAAACAGAAAGCTTTTGGTTGACCAAACTGAACCAGGATTTCCAGGGCAAGAATCTTGACAACATTCGAGTTTGTTCTTATCATTTCTGGTCAGGTAGGTAAAATATTACGCTAATATCTTAAGTAATACTACTTGTACATATTTATACCACCTATTAACTTTAGTTTGTCAAACTATTGCACCCTTTTCTGCTTACTAAGTTCTTCTCTATATGATTTATTAGCTTCCACATGTTTTTTCCATGGTTTAGACAGCATAAATTAGCAGAACAACTATTCTGTAGTACATTAACTGTGGAATGCTGTTGTTTACATCCGAGTATCGACAATATGGCCAATGGCCATATCGTGACGTAAGTGCAAACCCTCTATAATAAGCCATTTTAGTAATATTTAGTAATTTTACTGAATAATTTCGCTACTTTTGCAAGGCTTGGATTTATCTAATTAAAATAAATAAATAAAGCCCTTTGAGATGTATAATACAAAAATGTATAATAAAAAAAATTTTACAAGTAAAAAGAAGAAAGTTTTAATAGAGTTTTGGTTTGTTTTCAGACGCAGAAAGCGTTGCCAGATACTGCTTCATTTTGATAGCTTAACAGATGCCATAAGATGTTACAAAGCAATTAACGCAGTAAACTCAAGACGTTTCATTGAAAATACGGGGTTTTTAACGCTCCTAGTCTGGCGGCTTTCCGCGGTCATGTGATTGAGCCACAGCTCTGAGGAGAAAGAGAACGCGCGCGCAAGCGGGGATTCTGTGTGACGAACAAACAGCGATTCTGATTTGACAGCGTCAAGCTCGTACGCCCCGCCCACCGACCAATGAGAGCGCAGCGAGTGAACGCCTCGAGCGCGACTCTCTCCAATCCCGCGTCCTGAAAGCGGATTACCGGATCGGTTCTTTTTCCTCGACTCCTCGAGACGTGGATGTTGGGATCCGTTGAACGGAAAGATATCATAACGGGTTGGTTCGGAAGCAACACAGAAACAAAAAGAACCCTCTCAGTGGATCATTTAATCGTGTTCTTTCAGTTTTACATGACGGGATGGAAGTACGCCGTCGACGCTGATCGCTTCACACAACAGAGGAAGAGGAAAAGGTGTGTGGATTTTTGTACGCGGGCACGCGTGCGGGAACGAGCGAGCGAACACGCGCACAGCGCCTCGAGACGGGTCGCATGTGCTGGTTTTGGCATGTGCTCAGGGTCAGAGGAAGTCACGAACGACATCCGATGAGTAGCGAGATTTGGCATCAGAAATGCATTTCCGTTGGTTGTTTTTATATTTGATTTAGTGTTATTTTGATTGCATTAGCAGGTTAGCTCACGCTAGCATGTTGTTGTGGCTTCTGGAGGTGTGTTTGTGTTGATGCATCTGTCTAGACAGGCAAAGCATAACAGCATTGCCTACCTGAACATGACAGCTTGCACTTTTTTACCCAAACCCCTTGTTTTAGAGCATTGCATGCGTTTGGATCTACACTACACGTGTGAGATCTGAATCCAATCACACAAAGGCCGGTTTCTGTGCACTGTGTTTTGAATCAGGTCGAATGCTATTGTTTGCATTGCAAAGTCAGGGAGTGATAACATAACATTAGAAGAGTGCATGCATTGTTCTTTCTGCCCTGGCTCGTGCTGAACATGCAAAAGATGGAGGATTCATATCTAAACCCAAACATAAGTTACTATCATCAATGCATTTATGTTTGAAAAGTTTGATTATACACAAACTAGCTTGTGCTACTTCCAGCAGACTGTTTCTCTTCTTGGTAAACACTTACTGTGCTTTGGAGAGAAGATGTGCACTTAATCTAAAAACACGTCCTAATAAGGATTACAAGTCTGAATGTGATGGAAAGGACGGGCTCTGTCTGTGTAGTGTGGTCTGTTACACGTCTTTGCATTTATGGCTTGTATGGACCAAGGGCAGATTTATCATTTAGTTGTGACGTCAGCTAAGATACTCAAAGTCGTAGAGAGGTCAGACTGGCTCTTTAAACCAATTTCACTCAAATAATGTTAGAAATTTGAAGTAAAACTAGATTTATTTTCTTAATGGGATCTGGTGCTTTAAAACCTGATGTATGTAATAATAGTCAATAGTTTTTCTTTAAACAGTTTGAACCAAAATATAAAGGAGAACAATAAATGTGTTTTTCCCCTAAATATTACACTAGCAGTCAAAAGTTTTTGAACAGTAAGGTTTTTAATGTTTTTTTTTTTTTTTAAAGAAGTCGCTTCTGCTCACCAAGCTTCATTTGTTTGATCCAATATGCAGAAAAAAACAGTAAAATTTTGAAATGCTTTTACTATTTAAAATAACTGTTTTCTATTTTCATTTATTTTAAAATGTAATTTATTCCTGTGATTTCAGAGCTGAATTTTCAGGATTGTTACTCCAGTCTTGAGTGTCACATGATTCTTCAGAAATCATTGTAATATGCTGATTGGCTGTTCAGCAAACATTTTTTTATATTATTATTGTCAATATCTAAAACAGGATTCTTTGGATAGAAGGATCCGAAGATCAGCATTTATCTGAAATAAAAAGCTTTTGTAACATACACTATACCATTCAAAAGCTATTTATTTATTTCAGATAAATATTGTTCGTTTATACTTTGTATTCATCGAAGAAACCTGAAAAAGTTTTACTCAGCTGTTTTCAACATAATAAAAATAATAAATGTTTTTTGAGCATCAAATGAGACTATTATAATGATTTCTGAAGGACCATGTGACTGGAGTAATGATGTTAAAAATTCAGTTTTTAAATCACAGGAATAAATAAAATTTCAAAATAAACTCAAATAGAAAACCCTTATTTTAAATGGTAAAATTGTTTCAGAATTTTACTGTTTATGCTGTACTTTGGATCAAATAAATGCAGGCTTGGTGAGCAGAACAGACTAAGAAAAATATTTTGACTCGTAGTGTATATTAATACGTAGTATGATTTAGTGAGAACCTGGAGGAAAAAAACAGTTTTTGTTTTAATCAGAGGCCCAAGCTAACCAAAAATATACAATTTGGTGCAGATGTTGGTATTTATCTGACCAAAAAGATGGAATTCTGATAGCTTGTAGGTGAGTCAATGAGATCTTTATAATAGCATAGCAGATACTTGCATTAAATGCATAGAAACCTCTTTTCACTTTATATATACCATAATATGTTTTAGTAAGGTCATATTTAAATGTTTGGCTTTATGATCAAAACATGTAATGCAACGCAGTACAAAGATGAACTAAAGTCGCTTTTTCCACTATCAGGCCGAACGGTTCTTAGAACAGTCAGGTACGATTCCAGTTGTCCTTTTTTTCCGTTATTTAACGAAGTAGTCCAAACAGAAATATCTGATCATCATCTATATTGCTGTTTACATTACAGTTGCGTTACCAAGGCAACGACTGACGCATTTGTATTTACATTCCAAAGAGTTCCATTTTATCAGCACCACAGTGGAAAATGAAACCATATCCGTGCTAACTGGCCCGGATCGGCACAGAATGGTACGGTTAAGCAAAGAGAATGGTTCGGCCCGATAAACATTCCTCAAAAGCTTGTTTCTCATATTTGAGATTCTCATTTGATTGTGATTTTTCCAAAAAATGATGAGGATAATCAGGTAAAAGTTTTGCAAAAATCCTGTCATCAGTTGCCTTAACAATTCATGTTTCAAATGTGATACAGTAGCTTTAAAGTGTTAGTGGCAAACCTAGCTGTTGATTTCCAACATGCTTTAAATCATTTACTCACCTTTATGTTCTTCTAAACCTGTATGCTTTTATTTTTCCATTGCAGCAAAAAAAATAGTTTGCATTCTCATGCATTAAACAACATCTATCAGGCTTTGAGGAACATTTATTTGTTCATCTCTCAATTGTCCATTGTATTGCATTGCATTATATGTTTTAAAAGTGCAGAGCTTTGATCATAAATCTAATCTGTGCAATAAAATGTCTGATAAGCTCCAAAAAGCATCATAAAAACAAGTCCATGTTGACTCATGTTGTGTGTTTCACATCTTCTGAAGTCATATGATGGCTTTTTTATAGATACAATGTCGTATGAATTGAGTTGCGTAAAGATATGTCAGAGTTTCTCCTTTTGTGTTTCACACAAGCCACAGTGCCTCGGTCTGGTCGTATTTTGCTGCTTGTCCTCTGTGTGTTCACAGAAAGGCCATGTGAGGTTTGGCCGCGGCCCCGGGGCAGAGCGACTGGCTCTAATGCAGTTAATCTGGATCTGAGCCGCCCTGTAGAGACAGAACTGTGTCATAAACTCATCTCACCCTCAGTGCAAAGTACCAGACGTTAAGAGCAAACTCTACTGTGTTTTATTCACGACTGTTGAAGTTCCAGAGGGACGTCGAGATGTGATTAATTCTGTGCTGCTTTGAGATTTGTTCTCACTATAAAAGTGTTTAATTAAATTGCTGCTACATCTCAGAGAAGCCAAGCTGAAGTCAATCGCTCAATAGCTGTCAGCGGGAATAATTAGCCGTTGCACTTTTGTTAGTGTGGTTTTTATTGTTTTCCTTAAAGGAATAGTTCACCTAAAAATGAAAGTGGTTTCACTCTTAGGTCATCCAAGATGTAAATGAGTTCGTTTCCTCATCAGAACAGATTTGCGCTTGTTCACCAAAGGATCCTCTGTAGTGAATGGGTGCCGTCAGAATGAGAGTCCGAACAGCTGATAAAAACATCACAATAATCCACAAGTAATCCACAACACTCCAGTCCATGAGTTAACGTCTTGTGAAGCCAAAATATGCATGTTTGTAAGAAACAAATCCATCATTAAGACATTTTTAAACTGTCCCTCTAAACTGTCACTTCTGATCCAAATATAAGTCCATAATAATTCTACAGTCCTTCTCTGTTGTCTGTCACATCAAAATCCACCCACATATTTGTTTAGAGCTGCTTTGTCTTGGTGCTTGATATGTGGATATTTCTCTCCTAATTCAGACAAGGTGATTTTTTTTATTTTTTTTTTATTTTTTTTTTCTCTCTCAACTGGAGAAAGCATTATTTAGCCAGAATCAACGGTTTGATGTTAAAAACAACCTAATGTTGTTGTTTTTTTTCCTACAAACATGCAAGTTTTTACTTCACAAGACATTGATTGATGGACTGGAGTGGTGTGGATTACTTATGAATTATTGTGATGTTTTTATCAGATGACGGCACCCGTAATTTTGACTCTCGTGTGTTTAAATTGGCCCCTTGTTGTCAAATCTTCCCCATGTCATCTGTATTGGCAATCAAATGGTCATAGACTGCTGTGTAGCATCTGTCCTGGCACCAAACTGCGAGCGCATCGCTCAGCGCACAATGCCAGCGAGCCGTGCCAGAGAGAGGAAACAGATTTATTCAATATTGTCTGTGAGACCCACAGTCCCGCGTCGGACTTGTCCTGGCACTGAGTCCTCTATACAGCATGGCCAAGACAGAGGATAATTGTTCGTGAACAGTTCTACCTCTTCAGGGAGGGCAGATATGAGCCCTGATCATGCGGTTAAATGAGTCTTTGTGCTTGTTTGAAAAAGTGTTGACATATTAGACCAACTCTGTTGGTCAATGTTGAGAGAACTCATATCAAATTGATATGTCATATTTTTCAGTTCAGTGATTTCAGTTATATTTATATATAAGATCACCAAGGCTGCATGTATTTGATCTAAAAATACAGTAAAAACAATACAATTGTGCAATATTATTACAATTCAAAATAGCTGTTTCTATGTGAATATATAGTAAAATGTAATTTATTGCTGTGATCAAAGCTGTATTTTTAGCATCATTACTCCAGTCTTCAGTGTCACATGATCCTTCAGAAACCATTTTAATATGCTGACTTGCTGCTCAAGAAACATTTATTAGGGGTTTAAGTGCGTAGCGCTGAAACCCTATTGTAGTTGTTAGAATGGCCAAGGATCCGCAATCTCTGTGTGAAACTGATGGGGCAGAGCAAACCGTAAGTCGTAGAGACTTGAAACTTGGAGGGCTGGTAGTACTCACACTGCCTACAACAGGGGTGCCCAACCCTGTTCCTGGAGATCTACCTTCCTGCAGAGTTCAGCTCCAACCCTGATCGAAGACACCTGAACCAACTAATTAGGATCTGAAGGAGCACTTGATAGTTACAGACAGGTGTGATCAGGGTTTGAGCTAAACTCTGCAGGAAGGTAGATCTCCAGGAACAGGGTTGGGCACCCCTGGCCTACAACGTCACCAAGGCTCTCCCCAATCAGCCTGACAGGGGCGCTACAGTGATCAAAAGTATGAAAGCGCTCAGAACTCCTAAAACGTCATTTCAGGTATTTTGCATTTTTTGAAAAACCTGCTTTTGCGAACTTGTCCTAGGTTTTTCATCTGATCGGAATCAAACTAGTGCAGGAAGATTCTCGTGAGAGTGAATATCAATAATTGTCAAAAAAAAATTGAACTTTCGACTCACCGTCACAAATGGACATCATAATGTTTAAAAGGGGCAGGGCTGCCTTTACTTTGGTTATAACTTCTGACCAGAATGAGATATCTTTGCCAAACTCTCAACAAATCTGAGGTCACATTAAAAAAAGCAGAGCTTGTTCACTTGGTGGCACTATAAGAGGGGGGAAAAAAACTTAAAAACGGCTATAACTATGCAACTGGTTGTCCTGTCGACATGAAAATCGGCTTGCACACTCTTGGTCCAAAGTGCCACAAGTGGCTACAAGCACATTTGTGTATCTCAAAAAACATGGTCGCCATTGGCCAATGAACTTTGAGCACCTATTAGACAAACTTAATGGAGGTTGATCTTAATGAAACTGTCGACCTGTTTGACTCATGGCCCCAAAGGCTGTGAGAAATTTGAAAGAAATCGGCCAATGGGGGGCAATATCTGATTTTTCAAGGGTGTAAACGTTTCTATGTTGCGTAGTTTTTCACACACATGCACGATATTTGTAATATATGATAGACCTTGTTTTAAACAACTTTGCCTCTAGAACCACTGCTGTCTATCAAACAATGAATTAAATGGTTGAGAAAATGTTTAAAAACCTACTTCTGTGAACTGGTTCTAGGTTTTTTTGCTCAATCTTGCAGTGCAGTTGTCTGGACTATCTAGGTCAATAATTATCAAAAAAAAAAATGTTGAAATTTACCCTTTGGGAAGCTATAATGGGGTCTTTTTAGAATAGGAGTCTGTCCAAATATACCCAAAAGCCTATAAAGCCTAAAGAAAAACTCTAAATTTCACGAAACCATGGTTTCATGCAAAGTTTTAGGGAGCTTGGACCACAGCTGGTAAATTACATAGACTGTCCAAAAATGCTTTTTTAATGATTGATTTAGGTGGTTACAGGCTTGCTAATTAATATGTAATGTCTTTTTCATATGTGCTTAAATGCCTTAAAGCGGTTAAACCCTGTTAATTGCTGCTTGCAACTATATTTATTCTTTTTAATGTTAAAAACAGTTGTGCTGCATGTTTTATGGGAACTGTGACACATTTTTTCTGATTTTCTTTTTTGATGAACAAAGTTCAAAAGAACAGCATTTATTTTAAATAGAAATATTTTATTAAATTCTGAATGTCTTTACTCTAACTTTTGATGAATTTAATGCATCTTTGCTAAATACAAGTATTAATTTTACACTATATGTGAACCTAGACCACAAAACCAGTCATAAGGTTAAATTTTTTGGAACTGAGATTTATACATCAGCTGAAAAAAAAAAAAAGCGCTTTCCACTGATGTATGGTTTGTTAGGACAGGACAATATTTGGCTGAGATACAACTATTTGAGAATCTGGAATCTGAGGGTGCAAAAAAATCAAAAAATTTAAAAAAAAAAAAAAAAACGCCTTTAAAGTTGTCTAAATGAAGATTTTAGCGAGCATATTACTAGTCAAAAATGAAATTTTAATATGTTTATGGTAGGAATTTTAATTTTATTTTCTTTTTTTATTATTATTATTTTTTTTTTTAAGATTTATTTTTTGGCATTTTTAGCCTTTATTGTGATAGGACAGATTAGAATGGACAGGAAACGAAGTGGGAGAGCGATATGGGGTGGAATTGGGAAAGGTCTTTGAGTTGGGATTCGAACACGGGACGCCTGTAGCGCAATGGTATGTATGTCGGTGCACTGCCCACAAGGCTATCGCACCAACTATGGTAGAAAATTTACTAAATATCTTCATGGAACGTGATCTTTACTTAAAGGGGTGCTATTATGCTTTTTCACTTTTTGAATTTTTGTTAGTGTGTGGTGTGTATCTTTGGGCATAAAATGCCAAATCTCAAAGTCCACTCCAAAGGGAGATATTTTGTTTTTTAAAAAAAACTTTTTCCAAGGACTACAGTGAACGGCTCCTTTGGACTACAGCGTTTGTTTTCCACATGCAATGTTGTCACAACACGGTCCATTAGAATATCATTAAATAAAATCCCGCCCACGGAAATTCGAATTGTTGGGGGATGTGTAGGGACGAGCCTAACTGTAGAGATGCAGCATCGAGAGCCGCTTCAACGAGCCACAGTGCGGCGGGTATAAACACAAGCATTGACTAGAGTGACCACTTCAGAACAGTAACGTGTCACAGACGTGTGCAGTACAGGGGGTCGAAATACCTGCCGAAGCTGTGATCTACCCTGGTTGCCCCGTCAGAACCGTAACACGCCGCAGACGTGTGCAGTGTGTGGTAAGAGATTTATTCATCATACAGTGTAGATAGCTTTGCTTTCAACGTGAGTGTTTTTTCAAATGCATAAACTTGCACTAGAATAGGCTAGGCTAATCAGTGATGATGTTCTTTGATAATATTAATGTTAGGCTGCTTTTAGCCTTATGCTGGAGCTGGTTTCGAGCAATGAAACTTATGTAAATAATTAAATACATTAGCACGATAATATCATGTAGTGGCGATCTCGCAGGCTGAGGATGGGACTCAACATTACTGTAGCGTATTATTTACTCACCCTCCATGCATCTTAGGTGTATATGACTACCATCTTTCAGACGAATGCAATCTGAGTCTAATAAAGTCTAATAAAGTGCATCCATCTATAATGAAAAAAAAAGTGCCTCACACGGCTCCCGGGGGTCTCTTGTAGCAAATCGATGCGTTTTTGTAAGAAAAATATCGATATTTAAACGTAAGTTTCACTATTAATCTAGCTTGCACTAACTGCTGTGATGAGGGGTGTAGCAGTACTGAAACACCGTCTAAGACAGCTAACCAATCATAACACATTTCCTTTTTTCGGAAGATGGTTTTCATTAAACCCAGAATTAATCGCGCTATTTGTGCCAGGGTGGGAGAAAGGTATTGTAATAATGTAAATTAGGTTAAAAATAATGCGTTTTTCGAACCACCAAGCATGAAAGCATGTTCTAGTACACCCCAAAACAAAATGAAGACTTTGAAAAAGAGCATAATAGGACTCCTTTAATATCCTAATGATTTTTGGCATAAAAGAAAAATTGATGATTTTGACCCATACAGTGATTTTTTTTTTTTGGCTATTGCTACCTGTGCTACTGTGGTCCAGGGTCAGATATTTAAAAAAATTATAATAATAAAAAAAAAAAAGTGTATATTTGCTTTAGAATTATACTATAGATTTTTTTTTAATCGTTAATTTGTCTTATTTTTATTTCATAATATGAAGCTGTTTGTGCACTGATGTGCACTGGCTATGTCTATATAATTTCCAGCAAAAATAGCTGTACAATGATATAAAATGATTCACACGGTGGAATAGATTTTGGTCTTGCCACCTACTTGCTTGTACGCTTTCAAAGTAGCTTCTCCTACACTGTTCAGCAGGCTAATAATACACCACTGAGGGTTATCATCGGGCTTCGTGACAAAACCCAGTCTCTCGTCAGCAGATTTCAGCCCATGTTTTGTGGGCAACACATTCCTGACGCAGTCTGCCGTCGGCCGGCATGAGAGGAATGCTGTCCAGATTTGAGTATGTAAATGCCTGGCTTTGTCTCATCTCTTCCTGTTGCTCCCAAGCAGGGGCTGCTGGGAAAAAAAACATGTGAAGAGACTTTGTATTGGGGTTGTGTGAACGTTCTGACTGTCCGTCTTCCTGTGTTTTTCAGTCTCCACGTGTACGGCCGTGTGTAAGAAGAATCCTCCGCCTATTCCTCCTCGCACCACCTCCAAACCCTACATCGCGGTGACGGTCCAGAGCAGCACCGAATCGGCCCAGGACACGTACCTGGACAGCCAGGACCAGCGCAGCGAGGTCAACAGCCAATCAGGACGCAGCAACTCCTCCGACAGCATCGCCAGCTCTCGGACAGGAAGCCTGGTGAAGGGCACCAAGCGGCCACCCATCCTGCCCCCTATCCCTGCCCCGCGGGAACCCGTCCCCCTGCCCAGTGCTAGAGTGACCACGCCTCCTCCCGCCATCGTCCCGCCCTCTCCCGCCCCGGACACTAAAAACGAGCCAGTGAGCCTCACTGTGGCACCTGAAGAACCGCAAGCCCTGCCCAAGAGAAAACTCTCATCCATTGGCATTCAGGTGTGTGTGTGTGACCATTTATGATGACGTCATTATGCTTTTATGCTATTGGATAGTGTATTGGGTATCAGGTCATGTGACCTCACTACCATTTGTAGTCATTTGCTCGAGCTTTAACTCAGCTTTGTTGCTTCTTCAGTAGTTACTCATTTGGAGTCAAAGCAACTTCTTGTTTGATTTGTTGAAAAATCGTCAGTTTGAGCGCTGTTTTAGAAATATAAGGCTTTTTTGTTACATGTAAGATATATATATATATATATATATATATATATATATATATATATATATATATGCTGCCTACCTCTATATATATATATGTTTTTTTTTTTTTTTTTTTTTTTTTTTTTTTTTTTTTTTAACTAATTAATTTAATATAGGTTTTTACAATTTATTATTGGAATTTTGATTATAGTAGAAATAAAATAAATCAATTTACTCAATTGTATAAATAAATAAATATTTAAATAAATCCTTAATTGGTTGATAAACATATTATTTAATATAAAAAAAAATAAATTAATCTTTAAATCACCAAATAAATGTCCATTTTATTTTATTTTAGTATTAGTGAATCTTTGGCTTGGTAATGAAAAAAAAAATAAAAAGTAAATGCTAAAATAAAATGCAGTGGATATGTAGCAATTTGTTGTGTGTGTGTATATATGTGTGTGTGTGTGTGTGTGTGCTCCTGGTATTTATCACATTATGGGGACCAAATGTCCCCACAAGGATAGTAATACCAGTAAATTTTGACCTTGTGGGGACATTTGTGAGGTCCCCATGAGGAAACAGGCTTATAAATCATGCAGAATGAGTTTTTTTGAGAAAGTAAAAGTGTGCACAGTCTCCTGTGAGGGCTAGGTTTAGGTGTAGGGTAGGTGTAGGGCGATAGAAAATAGGGTTTGTACAGTATAAAAACCATTACGCCTATGGAATGTCCCCATAAAACATTTTTTAAATTTATTTAATTATTTTATTTAATTATTTATTTTGGAGTAATTTAAACAATAACTGTGTAATAAACTGATTATTGGTCAATGTACAATTATAATAATTTGTTTTCTTTTATTCATTCATTTTTAATTATAATATTATGTAATATTACAAAAACAATAACCGTATAGTAAAATAACAGTTATTTGGTGGTTAAATTTTTAAAGTTATATTTATATTTTTTTTATATATATATATATATATAGTTACTATAACTTTAATGTTTTTTTAGTACCTTTAATATAGGTTTTTACACTTTATTAGTAGAATTTTGATTATAATGAAAATAAAAGAAATGCCCAATTTACTCAATTAAGTGAATAAATAGTTTAATAAATCATTAATTGGTTAATAATCGCAAAATCATTTAATTTATTATTAAATCACCAAACCAATTGTTAAATGTCCATTGTGTTTTATTTTAGCAGTAGTCAGTCTTTGGATTGATGATGAAAATAGAAAGTAAATGCTAGAATAAATGCAGTGGACATGTAGTAATGCGTCTGATGTTTTTGTGTTTATTGATTTATTTAAATGTTTATTTAATTTAATTTGGAGTAATTTAGCCCTTCACACTTCACCCTTTATTTACAAAAATAACAAAATATATAAATATAAACAAGAACTGTATAATAAACTTTTATTGGTAATGTATAATTATATAATGCACAATTCTAATCATTTAAAAGTTTAATTCATTTTTAATATAGTGTTCATGCAATATTACATAACATCTGTATAGATTAAAAATGGTCTTTTTTAGTAACCTTATAAAATAAATGCCCAATTTATTTGATTAAATGAATAAATAAATCATTAACTGGATAATAAACACACAAAAATCATTTAAATAATAATTTAATCACCAAACTTGTTCACCAAAAATCATTGTTAAACGTCAGTTTTATTTTATTTTAGCGTTAGTCAGCAATTAGGAAATGTTATAATGCTATAAAATGCTATAATTTTGCTAAAGTTTTACTAAAATTGTACATATATCTCCATATATAATAGTAACTGTATAATACAATAAAAAAAAACTTGCATTATTTTAATTTATTCTTATTGTAATATTAATATATATTATAAAATAAATATATAATATAATGTTATATTATTAAATAATGTAATAGAAAATTCATAATCAAGTTTAGGAAAATGTTACTGCTATATTTATACATTTTTTAGGGGTTATTTATTTATGAAAGAAGGTTTTATATAGTTGATATTGTCTGTTGTTTTATGATGATGTGAAAAAATCATCTTGATCTTATGTGTAATTTATTCATACTGTCATTCAGGCTAATTTGTTGATATGTAAATGTGGGCGGTCATATGTTAATGAGCCCATGAATGTGACGTGCCATGACTAATTCTGAATGAGAGGTTTTGTATTTTTGTGCCATTAAATGCTCTGGGTGAATTAGGGAGGGAGGTTTGAGTTGTATCATAACTATTTTGAATAACAGAATTATGGGATCCCTTTTAGATTAATTCTTTCTCTTGTGGCAGGTGGATTGCGTGCAGCCGATTCTGAAAGAGGAACAAACTCCCACGACCAGGTTCCAGTCCATCGGGGTTCAGGTTGAAGACGGCAGGCCGTGAGTTTCCTCTCCGCCTTTTGCATCCTTGAGAACAGAAAATTTGCGCTTTCGTTTAGCACTTTGGAATTTGATACGCCTGTTGACGACAGCACTTCTCACAAAAGCGCCGTCTGATCGCCGTGAGAGTGTATGAGTGTGAGTGTGTGTGAGTCAGCAGCAGAGTTTCTCAGCCATGTATGGAGCTGAAAACGCTCACAAATAATGATTCAGTGCAGACGGCAGGAGATAATGAGATTCTGCGCGCATCTCCCACTCGCTTTGTTTCCTGGCACTCTCCGTTGCAGTCTATTTTCATATCTTTCCATCGCTCTCATTTACATGTCTCTCTGTAAGTTTGCTGTCTCCCACACACCAGCTGTCTGTCTTTCTCCCGGCCTGCGTTCCTCAGCTCTGCTCCTCCTGTTCGCTTTTATTTTCTAAGACAGACCAATGAAGGGGAGAATATCTAACAACATGAAAACTGGGGAGTTTTTATTGACATTTGTTAGTGATGTTTATAAATCTGTTTGAAATTCTGAATTATTATTATTATTATTTTTTTTTTTTATATTAGTAGTTTTGTTTTATTTTCATCCATTCTCTCATCTGCACCTGCTGTTCTTTCATTGTAAATAATCATTGTTTATATATATATATATATTTAGATTTCTTTTACGAAGGATTGTTAATCGTGCCTATTTGAAATATAATATAAATAAATGTAATTTAATGTAATAAATATACATTTATAAAAGTATTTTTAGTGCTAGAAAAATATGTATTTTTTAATTGTTTAATGGTAAATTTTAATATATACAAAATAATAAAATATATTTAGTAATTTAAAAGTTAAAATATACAAAACTGAATTAATGTATAATATGAAGGATAAAAACTATTTATTTATTACAATTAAACCTTTATAATATTGTATAATTCTGAATAGAATATTTAAATAATAATATTAGCCATGTTTATGAGAGTATATTTTTAGGTTTCAAAAAAAAAAAAGAATTAATACTAAATGTCTTTTTCTAAATGTTTTTTTTTTTTGCCCTTGTTGTACAAAACTGAATAACTGGAAAATATGAATGAGAAAAAAAATAAATTAATTAAAAAAAATCTCTCTCTCTCTCTCTGTCTCTCTCTCTCTCTCTCTATATATATATATATATATATATATATATGTATATGTATATGTATATGTATGTATTAGCAAAAATAAAAAATGTATAATATTTATAAAAATGCAAATATTTAAAGAAATGCATAATTATAATGTCATGTATTATAACAATTTGAAAATATGAATTTATAATTGTTTAATAAAGGTTAAACATTATTTATTTATTTATTACAATGAAACCTTTATAAAATTGTAGAATTCTGAGTATTTTAGTTGTATTTTTAAATTATAGTATTTAAAGAAATGCATAATTATGATGTCATGTTTATAAGAATTTATTATTAGTTTTATACAAATATGAATCTATAAATTGTTTAATAGTACATTTTTATATGATTTAAATAAAATGTATTTAGTAATTTCATGCTTAAGACATAAACAATATGACAGTGTAACCTTTATAATACTGTAGAATTCTGAATATTGTAGTTGTATGTAAATTTTGATATTTAGGATTTTATGATTTATACAATTTTCTTTATTTTTTTTCCTAAAACAAATTGGAAGTGTCTTGTTTGCCCTTGATGTACAAAATAAGTACATGCATAAAATAAATAAATAAATAAAAAACTAAACTAAACTAAAATAAATAAATAAAATAAAACATAATATTGCAAAATTTTATTTTTTTTAATTATATTTAAAGAAATGCATAATTATGTAATTTAAAAGAAGGTTGAATAAGTGTAATAACATTTTATTGATTTTATTTATTTTATTATTTAAAAATATTTAATTACTCAACTAATCTAGTAATAATTTTGATTAAAATATTTTTGACAAAATGCATGTTTTAAAACTACACTACGGTGTGAAGAAGTCATTTTAACAAGGATGAAAAAAATTATTTCTTCGGCTTCATTGTAAGTGTTTTGTTCATGCAGAGTCTTTCAGCTGATTGATTTTCATATAATGGATTCATAAACTAATGGAAGTGATGGTCGTCTCTTCTCTCAGACTCAGTCGCTTCACTAGCATGGCGTCTAGACAGGAGACGACGGATGCCGAATCTCAGGAGCAGTCCGACGGTAAACCTTTGGAGAACAGGACGCCCCACCAGTCTCTGGACTGCGGCAGCAGTTGCGTTCACAAACCCTCGCGAGCGGACGTGATGCGCACCGCTTCCGCCTCGCTGCAGGAGAAACTGGATCCGGCGCTGGACCCGTCCTGCCTCCCGCCGCCCGACCCGTCTCTGCAGGCCGGGAGCGGCAGCGTGAACGGGGCCGTGGAGCAGCCCGGGGGCTCGGCGTGCCTCAGGGACGGACGCTGGTTCCAGAAGCTTCTGCAGGCTGAGACGGACCGCATGGAGGCCTGGTGTCAGCAGATGGACCAGGAGACCAAAGACAAACAGCTGTCAGAAGAGGGTGAGACGCTCACATCTAATTCACAAATAATTCACTGTAAATCTTATTTGCCAGTGAGTTCCTGCTGAATAAAATCAATTCAATTCAGTCTAGCTATTATTAAAATGTCATTTTTATTTTTTAAATATGTATAATATTAAAATATCAAATATAGTTTTCATATTTGGTTAATAAATCTTTTTCATTGCTCAACAAGTAATCAATAATAAAAATAAATGACAATGAATTTCCTTATCCAATCAATGCATGGTCATTTTTTATAAGTATTATAACATTAATTAATTGTATAATAATTATAATAATATTAAAACAATATTATTATTTATTTATTTTATTACTCCCTTATTTATTTTATTATTTTATCATCAGCCAAACAATTCCTGATGGATAAAATCAGTTTATTAAATTAATAATAATAATAATAATAATAATAATAATAATAGTTTAGTAGTTTTTAATAACAATAATATTAAATTAAAATAAATTAAATTAAATTAAATAAATTTAATTACTCGGCAACTAATCAATAATAAAAATAACTGACAATGAATTTCATCAACCAATCAATTCCTGATGGATCAAATATTTTTTTTATGATTTTATTAAAATTTAATTTAATTTAGTTTTTTATGTTCATTGTATTTCTAATAATAATAATAATAATAATAATGTGTTTTTTATTAATAATAACATGAATTAATTGTATAATTATAATATTAAAACAATATTATTATTATTATTATTATTATTATTATTATTATTATTATTATTTATATATTTTATTATTTAAAATATATGTAATTACTCAACAACTAATCAATAATAAAAATAACTGACAAAGAATTTAATCAGAAATCGGTTTATTAAATAATAATAATAATAATTTAATAACAATAATAATAATAATAATGAGTGGCCTTTTTTGTAATAATTATAACATTAATTAATTGTGTAATTATAATAATATTAAAATATTATTATTATTATTATTATTATTATGTTATTATTTAACATATATTTACTCAACTACTATATCAATAAAAAACAACAACAATGAATTTAATCAGCCAGTCAATTCCTGATGGATAAAATCAGTTTTGTTTTTTGTTTTTTTTAATAATAATAATAACAATAATAATAATTGGTGGCCTTTTTTGTAATAATTATAACATGAATTAATTAATTGTATAATAATTATAATAATACAATTTTTATTTTATTTTATTGTTTAAAAATATATTTAATTACTTAACAACTAATTAATAACAGCAACTGACAATGAATTTCATCAACTCCTAAAGGGTAAAATCAGTTTATTAAAATAATAATAGTGATAATAATAATAATAGTGGTCATTTTTAGTAATAATTATAACTTAAAAAAATTAATTGTATATTAATTATAGTAATAAAATTATTTATTATTATTATTATTATTATTATTATTTTAATTATTTTTGTTAATAATTCTGTTATTTAAAGAATATTTAATTACACAGCAGCTAATCAATAATTAACTGACAATGAATTATCCAGTCAGTTTCTTTTGGGTTAAAGAAATTATTTTACAATGATTAACATTATCGATTGAATAAAGATTGGAATAAATCTTAATAAAAAACATTGCAAATTAAATGTGGTAACTGAAGTTGTTGAGTTTATGCAGAATGTCACCCTGACTGATCTGTGAACAGTTACCAAATGAATCAACTTTTATGCCACATTTAAGTGAAAAACCTGTTGTCAGGCTTGCGTAAATCTTAATTCAGACTTTTCTGGAGTATGTTCAGTGTCATTGGGAGTGAAATGAATGTGCAGGAAGCTGCTGTTAATTGCAGCGGGTTGATCTGGCCGTGCTCATGTGTTTCACTCTAATCTCAGGAGCTTGATTCGAATGCCCGGTGGATCCATGAATAACGGATGATATCACTCTCGCTCTAAACGCGCGGCCTCATTAACGAGCTTTAATCAGAAACGCCTCTCCGTTGTCTGCTCATTTTGGCTCCTGGAGCCGGTGATTAAAGTCATTAGGTTTGAACCTGGCATGAATGGAGAGAGAGAATGGAAATCGATGGCAGCGTCTGTGATGATGATGATGATGATGATGCATGAATGCTGATGTGTTTCTCAATCCTGTACAAACGCAGTGAATCCGTGTTGAGCGTGAGCTGCTGTTCCTATCAGGATTTAATGTCTGACGTGTCTCTATGTTCCTGTAGTTTTGGGGAAGGTCCGCAGTGCCGTCGGCAGCGCTCAGCTCTTAATGTCTCAGAAGTTCCAGCAGTTTCAGGGTCTTTGTGAACAGAACCTGGTGAGTCTTTATAAACTTTATACACTTTATCCGCTTCATTTACAGGGATAAAATTACAGTCAGTCCTGATTTAATGTCCATGTCATATTTCACCCCGAAATCAAAAGACAGTGCCACGCAATTACTGTAGTAGTCCAAAATGTTTTGCTTTTGAGTTTTGTTTTTAACATTTTAACATTAGTTAAAAAAATAATAATAATAAAAAATTATACATTTTTTAAATGTATTTATTATTATTTTATCTAGCAGTGAAGAGGTGAATCCATCTCTTTATTATATATATTTTTATTATATATACTTTATTATATATATTATTATTATTATTATTATTATTTATAATAGTAATAATTTTGTATTTGTGTGTGTATATATAAATATAAGGAATAAGTAATTATTATTTTATCTTTGAATTATAATTTCTAATTAGATATAAAATAAAAAAATTACGTTTTTAGATTTTATTACTTAATATTTAACACGTGTGTATGTAATAAATATGTAATAATAATAATTATGAATATTATGTATCATATATATTTATTTATTTATTTATTCTTACATAACTTAGGCTGCAGGATGAGGAGAAATACAGGCCTATAATATCTTAGTATATCTTACACTCAAATCCTGTTGGATAAAATCTATATGTTCTTCCACTTGGAGACTGATCACATTGCTGGTGTGCTGATCATCATATGAAGTTGTGCTGATGATTGGTGCCCTCTGCTGGCTCTCTGTCTGCATCACAGACACATTACAGCATTATTGTACTGGATTCTCTGGTGTTTTGACTTGTATTATTCTTGTTAGAAGTTTCTAATTGGAAATAAGATCATTTTACAAATATGTACTGGTTATTTTGACACTGAAAACAGATTCAGTGGACCTGAAATGGACAGACTTTGATTCTCTTCCAGATGTTTAAAGCATTTTGCAGATTGTTTTATTCACAGTGACTCGAAGTGCATTGAAGCTGTATATTTCTTGTCTGATGTGTGTGTTTTCGGTCAGGATGTGAACGCTCAACCACGGCCCACGGCGCAGGATCTGGCCGGGTTCTGGGACTTGCTGCAGCTCTCCATCGAGGACATCAGCATGAAGTTTGACGAGCTCCACCTCCTCAGGTCCAATGACTGGAAGATGTCTGAGACCCAGGACAAAAAGGTCCAACTTACAATACTTTCTAGCATCCTAATGTTTCCCTTTGCTTGTGAAAGTTTAATACAATTCTGGATTTCATGATATACCTTGGTTTTTAGGTCTAGAACTTTATGTTGTCATAGTGGAGCTGCTCATTTGCAATGTCATATGATGGATATGTAGTGTGTCAGATGCTACTTGTAAAAAAAAAAAAAAAGTAGGTAGTATATAATATATACATATACACACAGATACATGGATACATGTGTATATATACTGTGCTTATGTAGGAAGTGGTACAATGTATTTAATTGTTAAAAAATATGAATTAAGTATTAAGGTCATATTTACTAAAATATATATAAATTGTTACATGCATATTTATTTATATATTCTGAATGTATTTTATTAGTTAATACACAGTATTTAATATTTAATTCAATATTTATTTGGATTAATATATTGTATTTTTTTTCTATTTAATATTATAAGCTAACACAACGTGTTTTAAAGGTAAAATGTAATGTTAATGATTAAATATTTTATTTATAAAAATTAATTTATTTTATACATTTTATTCTGTATGTATTTTTAATTTTATAAATAACTTTGTATTTTAAATTTGTATTTTATAAATGTATTTTATATTTAATATTAGAGTAACTCTTAAGTTATTTAAAAGTTGAAAAGTAATATTAAGGGTTACCTTTTTTTTATTAATCCATTTTAATGGTTAAAAAACTATAGTACATAAATATTAATTTAATTTTGATAGTTTGTTTCATTTTAAAAATGTAATACAAGTGAATTATTACATGCATGTTTATTTTATATTCTTAATGTATTTTCTTATTTTATCAATAAATTATTTTCATTTTTTAATATTTAAATTTAATTTTATGTTGATGCATATATTTTATTTTTTATATTTAACATTTATAAGCTAACAGGATTTTTTTTTAATTAATGTTAATGATTACATTTTAGATATATATTTTAAACCTAACAATTATTTTAATAGTTAAAAATAAATATTAAATAATTTATTGTATATTTGATAATTTGAGTTGTACTATTTTAGAAAGAATTTAATATTTAATTTAATATGCATGTTATAAATGTATGCTACATTTAATATTGTAAGCTAGCATTAGTTATAAAGTTTAAAAATTAATATTAAAGATTAAATATATTTTACTTTTATTAATCTTAATGTTAATGTTTAGAAAATTATAGTAATATTAATTTAATATTTTTGATTGTTTTATTTTTTTATGTAAGTTTTTATACATTCTATTAGTGTAATTCTCTACATTTATGTATTTTCTGAATGTATAATTTTTTTTCTTTCTTATTTTTGTAAAATTATAATGTAATAAAAGCTAGCATAGACTAATAATGGAAAAAATAATGAAATCGTAATATTTTATTTACTATTATTAAATTATTATTAAATGTATTGTATAAATATATATTTATATTTTTCTGTTTTATGAATAAACTTAATGTTTAACATGATGCACAGATTTTAACTGTTAATTGAATGTCTTCAGGAGGAGAAGAAGTCCGCTCCATCCCACACACCAAAGAAGACAGTAAAGGTCAAAACCACCGGCGGGAAGGAGAAAAGCAGCGACTCGGTGGCCGAAAAGCAGCGTCAGGAGGCCCGAAAGCGACTGATGGCGGCCAAGCGAGCGGTTTCCGAACGGCAGAACTCCGCCACCGAGAGCGCCGAAAGCATCGAGATCTACGTTCCCGAGGCCCAGACGCGACTCTAATAAACCAGAAAATAACAAACTCCTCACGACCAGACGCTCTCTAGCGCTCACGGACACGCGCGCCCGTATGGAGCGCCGTGTGGCGCCGAAAGCGCCGACAAACAACGAGCAAAAAATATACAAAACAAAAGAGCAAAAAACTGAATTGGAACGCTAGCGTGTCACCGCTGCCACAGAAGAACCTCCCCTCGACGTTAATTTCTATGGTTACCCTTGTTATAATTATAAATGTTATAAAAGTTAATTATCTCATGGAAATATATCAAGACTTCGTCTGTAAATTGTGCTAATATCTCTGATGAAAAGACTTTCAGATCTCAGACCCTTTACACGCGTCACATGACCCGCTTCACACGTCACATGACCCACAGCATGCACTCAGGATCCCGCACGTGTGCACTTGTCTTTCATCAGCGCAGTCTTCCTGTTCTCAAAACACCTTATTTCTTTTTCCACCCGTTTTTGGAGCACGAATGCGTGACTTTATCACTCGAATGGAAATGTTTCGACGGTACAACGGATACTTGAAGCGAATCACCGTAGGAAGAGGTAGAATAGCACAGCGGGAGCGGATTTTAGCACTCTGCTAGTTTTGATTCACTCTAGTAAATTTTGACACCGAAACGCATTCAGCTTGATTTATTTTGTCACATAAAAGCGCACAGAGCACGTCGAACCATCCATCGGTCGGTTTCAAGTTATTTAATAGGGTTAAAACATGACCACTCCACTTTGTTTTTATGATGAATGTTTTAAAAACTCAATGACAATGTCCAGATTTTTTTCTTGGGCTAACGGTCTATTTCGTTTTGTAATGTTATTAATATTATTAGAATTTTAAACTTTCAGTTGTTTTTGTTGTCCAGTCATTCCATGTGTTTCCAGCACACGGTTTCCAGATGATTTCGGATTGGTTCAAACCGTGTGTCTGTGTGTGACCAATCAGAGCCCTTCATTTGTGATCCAACATGTTTTTTTTTTAATTATTATGATTTTCTTTGTCAGATATTAAAAACTTCCGTTACCCAGAACTTGATTTGGAAAAGTTGTTTGAGATTTGAACACATCGAGGCTGAAAGTGTCAGTATTTACACACATGGTTTACTTCTGGTTAGCTGTGCATATTTATAACTAGGTTAAACTAGGTGTGTTCCTGGAGAATCACTGCCGGTTTGTTCATGTGCCAATTTGTTGCAGCCAAAGGAGGAAAATTAAGTTTAAATGATGAATGAAATGAATGTTTGTGCAGGAGATTTGATGCCGCTTTCATTAACGTTTTCAAAGTTTGCATTCCATTATAAAGGAATAGTTTAGACAAAAATGAAATTTGCTGAAACGTTACTCACCTTCAGGTCATCTAAGATGTAGATGAGTTTGTTTCTTCATCAGATTTGGAGAAATTGCATCACTTGCTCACCAATGGATCCACTGCAGTGAATGGGTGCCGTCCAAACATCTGATAAAAACATCACAAGTAATCCACACCACTTCAGTCCATCAGTTAACACATTGTGAAGCAAAAAGCTGTTTGTAAAAAAAAAATAAATAAATAAACAAAAAAAAACTAATTTATTGTTAGGATGTTTTAACTTTACCCATGAAATTAAAATTATTTTTTGGCTTTTAGTATAAATACGTTAACCTTAAGGTTATCTATAAGCAAGTGTACTCCAAAACAACGACAAAATTTGGGTTTACTAGATATAAGCATTCAAAACTTACAGTATCTCACTTCTGCCAATATGAATCAACGATTTTGATGACATCACGCTGCACTTCAGCTTCTCATCAAACTTTCTGTCCAATCAAATGCTCTCTAAAATCCGAAGCGCCCCGCCCCCTACAGTATAAAAAGACGCTGAAGACGTAGCTGAGATCGGTGATTTGTTCACATTGTTAGTATTTGCTGTACGGTGAATGGCATGTAGTGCACAATGGAGGCGATAGGAAACAATTCAGACAGTCTAAATATGTTTTCGATTGGGGCAAATGACGTCTGGTTTTGTTGCTTGAACCGCGGCAGCACGCACAGTCTGCTCCGGTCCAGAGACGCGATTGCACGGAGCGGATCGTATGCTCGAGTCGGCATATATTAAACACTTTTAAAACTACACAGCCTCACCATGATTATGATCACTATTTTGTTTTAGTAAGAGTTTCATATTCAATCTAGGGGGTAATCATTTACACTGTGGCTTTACCGAGCTCGACGGCTCTGGCCCAAGCAGATATAACCGAAACGCTATTGGCTATTTTAAAATAGAGGGCGGGGCTGTTCGATATGTCCCGCCCTGTTTTCCTGTTTCAGTTGAAATTACGTCATCACAAGGCACTTCAGTGGACCTTTAAACTGTCACTTCTGGCTAAAATATATTTTGATGAAAAACGAACTCATTTTTATCTTGGATTGCCTTAGGGGTGAGTACATTTACAGCATGTTCATTTTTGTGTGAACTATTGCTGTAAGTGCATCAAAGCAAAGTTTGCTCTGTATCAGACCTTGAAGTTTCCTGCTGGCTCACATGAATGTTTCAGAAGTTTGATTTTCACAGCATTAAGTTCAAACTTGCTTCAGTTTGGATTCAACATGTGGATGATGATAAGTGTTTGAACACGAATCACGTTGATCACCGTTCCAGTTGCTTATTTAATGATGATTGAGGCATGAACTGAGTTATTCATACTGGACTCGCCCTCAACACACTACCTGTTGGGTTGAAGACGTTTTTGTTATGTAATATTTTTGTGGAAACCATGATGCATGACATTTAAATGTTTGGGTTAAAAGATTTTTTTTTTAATTCATCAAAACTGACAGTAAAGACATTTTTGTTAAGGAATATATTTCTAATTTTAAATAAATGCCTTTTAACTTTCTACTAATGAAATGATCCCAGAAACCAAAATATTTAAATTTTCAACAAAAACATGACAGTAATAACATTTCTTGAGCAGCAAAAATCATACAAAAAATTATTGAACCAAAAAAAATTTTTGTTCTGCAGAAGAAAATTTTAGATATTTTCACATGCACTGATTTTCATCAGACCGAATGGATCTAATGCAACTTTACATTTTGAAAGCAGTTTATATGTTCCATAAACTTATGTTCATTTACTTTGATTTGAACAAAATTTTGGTGCATGTTTACCAGAAAATACCCATGACAGGGTTCCAACAAGATGCTTGAAGTACTTGAATTTGACTTTTTGAAATTTAAGGCCTGCAAAACCCTTGAAAATAGCAATATTCCTGAAGAGGTACTTGAAAAGTGCTTGAATTATTGGAAAACAGTGTATCTTTGAAATAAGTGTGTCACGCAAAATTCCTGCAATTAAAAAAAATACTTTTTTGCCTATTTCAGTTAATGTCATAAAACTGTCGAGCTAAGCCAGTAATAGTACTGACAGTGTTGTGTAAACATGGCTGTAAACACAAAAAGAGGAACAGATGAACCAGATCAATTGAGTGAGTCATTTACGCTGGAACCGCACAGATTGATTCAAACTCGTGACTTCATTCATTCAAGCGATTCACTAGCAAAAACCAGATCAAATTAAAAGAGCCATTCATTTTCGAATTTCGACATCGCTTGTAATGATTTTGAAAAGCACATAGTGATGGGTGAGGAGCTTTTCGAAACTCCGAATCAGTAACCCTTGCGTCGCAAAATGATTCACTGTTTTGAAGCGTATCGTAATTCATTTGATCCCGATCGGGACTTCAAATCGCGAATCATTTGATTTAGATCGGGACATCGGAGAGGATTCGCGAATCACTTGATCAGAACTTTGCGTATCGCGAATCATTTGATTTCGATTGGGACTTCGGCCGCGTATCGCGAATCATTTGATTCAGATCGGGACTTTGCGTATCGCGAATCATTCCGCGATCTGATGATTAAATGATTCGCGATCCGCGCCCCGAGTCCTGATCTGAAATGATGGTTCGCGAATTATTCAGATCGGGAATTCGGTGCGGGTTCGCGAATGATTTGATTCAGATCGGAACATCGGAGAGGGTTCGCGAATCATTTGATCAGATCTTTGCATATCGCGAATCATTAAATTCAGATCGGGACTTTGCGTATCGCGAATCATTCTGCAAATTAAATGATTCGCGATCCACGCTCCCAGTCCTAATCTAAAATGATGGTTCGCGAATCATTCAGATTGGGAATTCGGTGCACGTTCGCGAATCATTTGATTTAATTCGGGACTTTGGGGCACGTATCGCGAATCATTTGTTTCAGATCAGGATTGTGGAGCAGTTTCACAAATCTTTTTTTTTTTCTTAACATTGGAAAACATCAAGCCATAAGTGAGATCTCTGATATCAAAAAAGTAGTGCTTGAAAAGTCCTGGAATTTCATTTTACAGTATCTGTACGAACCTGTCATAAGCATAAGTGGCATTCTTTCCCTTGACCACATATTTGAAAATTATTCTTAAATGTATTTTTGGCCAAAAAAATCAACTATTAAGTCTCCTCCACTGACCAGTTCATAAGGTGTTAATAAAGTTAGAAACCACAGAGCTGTGCATATGCACAATCTGCTTTGAATCTGATTGAGCAAGTAGTTGAAATGATTTGTGTATGGTTAACCATTTTCTGTTGAACAGATTATATAAGATGTACACCACTGTTTGTAATCAGATCAAAATTCATGCAATCTGTCTGAGCCATCAATCTTCAAAGGGGCCTGTTCATCCCTACTGAAAAAAAAATAGAAACTATCACAAAACTTCTAATTGTTTCCACTACAAATATCATTACAAACCATCAACTGTAACCATAAAATATTACCTAATGGCTTCCAGTAGCAGGGTTGCCAAGTCTGCAGTTTTCCTGCAGAATTGGGCTACTTGTAAACTCTTTTCTCCCCCCGGTAGTTTAAAGATTTGACATACTGTATAAACTGTAATTGACTAAAATGTAAATATTTTACATTCTACCAATGATAAAACTGCCTCATTATGAGTTTTGTGTGGGGCCTCCTTTATGAAAACAGGCTGTTTATGATTACCCCTAGTGATTTTCAAGTTGAAATTGTGTATAATATCTATTTTAGTTATGAAAGTGCCATATGTTGAGTTTTACTAGTTAAATAGGGTTACTGGCTATTTTTGATTGACCTTTGGGCTGGTTTTGTTACACAGACCTGGCAACCCTGTCCAGTAGGCCAGGACCATTTCAGTTTCCATTAAAAACTAATACCATTCCCATTATAACCATTAAAACTGTTTCAAATTCTGTGGGAGTTTCTGTTGTTTTCTTCAGCAACGTGGACGTGGATGAAACCAAAAGCCTCAAATCAAGTTACAAATGGTCGCACCACTGTTACAATTTTGGTGTCGAAAAGCCCAATTATTAAATAATTTCCTATTAATTTTTTTTTTTTTGTAAAAGCCACCAAAATAAAAAACCCAGTACATGCACAGGTGCATTCAAGGCAGATAATAAAAATTGTACAAACATAATTGAATAAATAATAATAATTTAATTAAGCTTAAGCATTTCCTGCTCTGATTTTGAGGTAAATTCTGCATGGATTTAAACATGATAATATTTGTTAAGCAGAGTTGAACCATTCACATTCAGGTCATTTTATTACTGATATGAATTACTAGATTTTGATGAATTTCTGGCCCAATCCCAGCTCTGATTCATTGAAAATGTCACACAATTGACTTGAGCAATAAAGTAGTATCTTATGTTAGGCTACCGTTTGTAAGATGAAAAGTGGTTTTCTCAATCATCCAGTCCAGGCGTGTGAACTTTCACTTTTTGAGCTAGTTTGTTCTTGTTCATCTTTGATATGTTTTTCTTCTGTTCTCATGTAACCTGACCTGCTTTTCCAACAGATACTGATACTCAGCACAAATCTGAACTCTGCATGTCATAGCAATATCAGAGTCTAAAAGCCTTTGTGTTCCTGTGGAAGGACTGATTATTTGCTTTGGATTGAATATATCAATGAACTCAAACCCATCAGATCTTAATAGGGCTACACACTGGACTCAACACACTTACGGACTTGCAATGGACATCTCGCCTGCTTTTGTATACTTTTATTTATTATTTCCTTTCCTTTGTTTTTTTTAACAGGTGATGCTTCAGATTTTATTGAAGGACATTGTTGAACCTAAATATATGTGCGGCATTGTGTCAGATGCTAATGGACACGAATCAAATGTATTTCACATTGTCATGTTGTTCTAATGCTAACTTTGGAGAGAAATATTCTGTTTTTCTGAGGGCCGGTACAGATACTTTCATACAGGTCATCTTGTGTTTGTTCAAGCCATCAGGTTGTTTCCTGCACTTTTGTTTGAGTGTTTATAGTGAATCACCAGCGTTAAATCAACTGCTTTAGTGATAAACGGCACTCTTGTAGTTGTCATATTTTTAAAGTACTGATATGCTGAATTTAATATTGATAAAAATATGCATTGTTTAACTTAATAATATTTAACAGTGTAGCTAAAATCACTGCATGATTTCTCCCCATTACAAAATGCGACGCACCGGATGTGACGTCAGTTTTGACAAGGAGGCGGGAAAAGAAGTAAACAGCCTAATTTTATTCCATTCTAATATTTTCACACAAATGATAATCCTGGAAACGTTAGTCAAGATCAACCAGTGAAACAACTTTGTTTTGTTTTTGTTTTTTTACCTTAAAATATAAGTTTCCAAATCGTCAAATAAGGCGAATGACTTCTGTTTATTGTTTGACGAGCGGGTACGAAATTCCGCGAAAAAAGGCGGATCGCTTTACGGCAGCAACACAAGTAACGTTACGTGTACAGCAAAAGCCGCTTTATGGCAAGCCTCCAAGGTTAGAAAAGGGTAATGTTGCGGTACGCAAGGAAGAAGACCAGATGCCGTTTTTCTGAATGGATGTCAATAGAGGAGACTCTTTACTAAGCTGAATAACCAGCTTTTGTGGGAAAACAGCGTATTGTTTAATGACTCGACAGCCTGTCAGCTAATCTTCAACATATTTGGGGTTAATTGTTCATTTTAGATGTTCACGGACAATTTTGCGACAGGTAGGATTCAGTTTACCATAATTCTCATTAATTAATTATTTGTTTAAAAAATAATTTCTCGCTCACAATGAGCGATTGACTCGCACAACTTTGATAGAAATTCAAAGACGTCAAGACCGTGATGTGATTGGTTATCAAGGCTCACGTGATCCAACCCAAGTTGACCGTTACGCTTTCTCTAATGGTAGAGTACGTTAGAAGTTTATTGCTAGAAAATACTCAAGAAACCCGTAAGGGTTTGTTTAAATACTGGTAAGATATTTTAAATATTCATCACAAACCTCTTATACAATGTATAGAAAACAAAACCACTCATATAATATATTGTTTGTACTGCTGAGGTGTGACTTTATAAAGTTTATTACCATTATTGTGGAAAGTGCCAAATTAGGACGATCTAGTAAACGGTTGGTTTAACACTGGTGAGTAATTTTATGTGAGTTTGATTCTGTTTTTCGCACTTTTGTGACCAATTTAAGAATTAACACATGAAATCTGATCTTGGATCAGTGAATTCAATATGCATATAGAGGCCCAAATGTCATTCTTACATCTCCAGAGTCCAGAGAAAGAGATTTACTATAGATATCATTGATGGCTATTATTTTTCACAACTGACATGTTTTAAAGTAATATAGATATACAGCGTTACACTCTGTAGATTGTAGGATTGTTGTGGGAAATATTTCTTTTACAATCAAAATAAAGTTTTATTTAACAAGAACACAGTAAAACAACTTATGTGATGTTGGTTCTTTGAGACTGTTTTTATATTGTTCATGTTAGAAGGCAATATTATGGATATTTTAGCAGGAAGCAACGGTTTGGAATCAAAATGTCTTAATAATGTTTTTGTTTCTTGCAAACATGCAGCTTTTTGCTTCTCAAGATGTTAAATTGATGGAGTAGTGTGGATTATTTGTGGATTATTGTGATGTTTTTATCAGCTGTTTGGACTCTCATTCTGATGGCACCCATTCACTGCAGAGGATCCATTGGTGAGAAAGTGACGTAATGCTACATTACTAAATCTGAAAAAGAAACAAACTGATCTACATCTGAGGGTGAGTACATTTTTAGTGAATTTTAAAAAGCTGGAAAACCAGGATTGGTGTTATTATTTGTGTGCATTTTTGTGTGATGGAGCAGAAAATGTAAACAATAAAGAAAGTGGAAAAACATCTTTATTTTAAAATTATGCTAATTGTTAGTTCAATTTATTAGAGAATTTATATTCTGAAATGTACAAACTTGTGAAGCTCTTGATATTTTAAGCTTCATAGCTTTATCTTCATGTTAAGGAGTGTTTTTGGACTTCAATAATGGCTTCTGTAGATGTACGATGAGCACAAATATCTTCTTTTGTTTCTGATAAGTTACACAGGTGATGTTATCTGGAGAGACAAAAAAAAAAAATGGATCAAATACAGAATCTAAAGTATGTTCGCACATGCATCACTCGCCAACACAATGTGAAATTTATGCTAAGGTGTTTTGAGTGGTTTTTATTGCATTGCAATATGGTGTCTTATTATCTGCAGTGAAAAGATGTGACCCAGATTACACATAATCTGAAAGCTAAATAAATAAGATTTCCATTGCTGTTAGGATATGACAATATTTGTCCAAGATACAGCTATTTGAAAATCTGGAATCTGATGGTGCAAAAAAATCAAAATATTGAGAAAATCGCCTTTAAAGTTGCCCAACTTAAGTTCTTAGCAATGCATATTACTAGTCAAAAATTAAGTTTTGATATATGTACGGTAGGAAATTTACAAAGTATCTTAATGGAGCATGATCTTTACTTAATATCCTAATGATTTTTGGCATAAAAGAAAAATTGATAACTTTTACCCATACAATGTATTTTTGGGTATTGTTACAAATATACCCGTGCTACTTAAGACTGGTTTTATGGTCCAGGGTCACATATTGTATAGATATGATTAGATTGGCACGTATGTATGCATTTTCTTCTGGTTTTTACATGTCGTCCTTGTCTTTGGCGCCGTGTTTGAGGATGCGGGTGAACTCCACATAGTTGAAGTTGCCTTTCTTGTCGATCGGTGCCTCGCGGAAGAGCTCGTCCACTTCTTCATCTGTGAAACGATCACCCATGGTGGTCAACAGGTCGCGGAGATGGTCCTCGTGGATGAAACCTGTTATAGACGATAGATAAGTTACTTGAAAATCACAACCGCTTCAGATGTCTTCTGAGTCATTCTGGAAAAAATAGGTGCCATTTTAGTAAATTTATTGTGTTTTTATCATGTTTTTAAATGTCTATTTATTTTTGCATTATTTATTTTAGTACATCAAATTAAACTAAACGAACATGAGAAACGTTTAATGATAACTGTAATAACCCTGTTTAAAGCTAAGAAATAACCTACAAAAATTATTGGTTTATCTTAAGTTAGTTATGTTTGTCAAGGGAAAATTTTGAAATATCAACATGATTTTGTACAGTAAATATGCTCTTTTTGTCAAGCTTGTAGTTTAATTTGAGCATGAGGCTTATAATGTCATTTTAAACTGTCAATCCTGTTACCTTCATGAGGGCATAATTACACCAAAACATGCATTAACATCTATTAATTTAGTTTGAGATGGCATAATGCAATGTATTAACGCTTTAACACATTGTCTGTCTGCTAGAATAAAGGCCTTGCTGTACCAGTAGCCTCTTCATCAAAGCATGTGAAGGCATTTCGTATGACTTCTTCAGGGTCGGTCCCGTTCAGACGTTCTCCAAACATGGTGAGGAACATGGTGAAGTTGATGGGTCCAGGAGCTTCGCTCATCATCCCCTCCAGGTACTCGTCGGACGGGTTCTTCCCTAGAGAAACATGAATAAACACTCAGATGCAAGGCTGCTTTTTCTCACACTGTTAACACACTGTGGTAAAACTGTTCCAGTGTGGTTGGTGATAAATGGTTGATATTTTACATGGTATTTGGTCTGCAGAATATTACTGGCAAAAGATATTATAAATATATAAAAATATATAAAATATGAATGTTCATTTATATAAATATTTATAACAAAAAATAAAATAATAATAATATAATAATAATAATAATAATAACAACATCATTTATAGTAATATTTAAATAATATATTTAAAATAAATATTTGAAATGTGTAAATCTGTTATTTTCTCATAAATTTATTTTTTTTTTACTTTAATTATTATTATTTTACTTTAATTTATGCTGAAACTTAACCTTTGTTTGTAAAATGAGATTTTGTAAGAATCATCCAATGTTGTTTTTTTTTTTTTGTTTGTGTGTATGAATATTTTTTTTTAATGTGTTTTGACATTTTGTAAGAATTATCTTTTTTTGCAGGAATATTTTATGTTTTATGTCTAAAATATTATATATTTTTGTGTAAATATTACATTTTTTAATTTGAAAAAACTTGCTTAATTAATTAGGGCTGAAATTTGACTTCAAAAGTTCAAAAGAAAAATGAGTCCTCATTCATTCATTCATTCATTCATTTAATTAATTCAATTCATTCTCTAGATAAATTAATTATTGCATGATTCCTACAAAACCTCATTTTACAACAAAGGTCAAATTTCAGCCCTAATTAATTGATTAAGCACATTTTTAAAATGGAAAACAAAATCAATATTTACACATATAATAGATGTATATATGAAATATTTTTAAAAAGATAATTCTTATAAAGTGTCATCAAAAGAAAAAGTAATCCTATTTAAATAAATAAATAAATAAAGTATTCATGCAAACACAAATATATTATTGGATGATTCTTACAAAAATTAAGAATGCAATTGCATTAAAAAATTAATGCAATAAATTCTTACAAAATTTTATCTAAAGTCATCTCTGCGCAAAATCAAAACAAAAATGAAGCCTGTTATAAATAAATGGAAAAATAAATAAATAAGAGCCCCCCAAAAAAATATATATATATATATATATAGTATGAATCTTACAAAACCTCATCTTACAAACTAAGGTCATATTAAATAACTATTTTCATAGATGGATAGATAAAACCATATGTATATATTACCCAGAGAGGCCAGCATGTCGTGCAGATCCTCTTTATCGATGAATCCGTCTCTGTTCTGATCGATCATGTTGAAGGCCTCTTTGAACTCCTGGATCTGTGATTGGTCAAACATGGCGAAGACATTGGACGTGGCCCTCTGCGGCCGCTTCTTTGTGGTCTTTCCCTTGGCACGCTTGGCTGCAGACATTTTGACCGCAGGGTTTGTTTCTGCCGAAGGAAGAGATAAGAGATTAAATTCATTAGAGACGACTTATTGCAGTCTGGAGAACAGCACACAATGCAGTGGAGCAATGCCATCAACACAAGTATGACGGATCAAGTGTGTTTTCAATGTGAAATATGTACGAAATTACACAAGAAATAACTCCGTATACACATTCAGTCTTTAGTCATAATAGTTAGAGGCACATTTGATCCTATCGAAATAAAATTTTCAAGGCATTTCCGCAACATCCTGTGGTGTGGCATGCTATAATTAAACTAAAACTGTTACATTTTTTGTAATTCTTCTAAAACTACAAAAGTAAGAATGCATGGAATTTTTATACGGAAAATCATTCATGTCATACCACATGTCTTAATTAAACTAAGGTAGTAAAAGCAAAAAGCATTGATATATGAAGCACAAAATCAAATAATATATGTAACCTATTAATAAAAAAAAAGGAAAAAAAAAAGAAATATAATATAGAATATAATATAATATAGAATATAGTATAATATAGAAAATATAAATAAATATATATATATATATCATATTTTATTTATTTGATAACTTGTAGATTATTATTATTATTTAAAAAATACACATTTTAAATTATTTTATACATTTTATTCTATATGTATTTTATAAAGAATGTATTTAATATTTAATTTAATATATATTTTATAAATGTATTTTATATTTAACATTATAGTACATAGTTAGCATTAGTTATTTGAAAGTTTTAAGTAATTCATCATAATTTTTAATGTGTTTAATTAATCATATTTATTAATTAATCATAATTATTTATAACATTTTTTTTTATAATTAAGCATATTTTTTTTTAGAGAAAAGATATTTAGAGAAACAATATTTGAAATGAAATAAATATAATCATTTTGTCACACAGTCAATTAAGGTTTTAGTTAAATGTTATATATGAAGCCTGTTTACAGAATTAAACAAATTAAATAATAAATTTAAATGATTATAATAATTGAAAAAATTAAGTGTTATTATTTCTTTTAAAATGTGTAATTATTATTTATATATTCAATGATAAATAACATATATATATATATATATATATATATATATATAATTAAATCTATTTGTTAGAGAACATACAATTGTTGTACTGAAAAAAATGAGTACACACTCACACAAAAAGACTGAAAATGTTGAAAAGCGTTACATAACCTAAGATATACACTTTCACTTACAGATACACAGATACCCAAAATCTTGATGTTGAATTATAGATTTTACATATTTACAAACCTGTTCAGGACTTTACATATTTATAGAATTATAGACATTTCCAAACTTAACATGTTCAGAAGTTAAAACTGAAAGTGCGTTTGTATCTGTTAACCATTAACAAAGCCAACAATGATTAGATGTTCTTAAAGTAACTGTACCTTGTTTTTCTGTTGAAAAGTGTTAGAGGAGACCTGTGTGCGTTGGGTCTGTTCCTGCGCTGGGCTAAAGGGAAGTTTGTTTGGTTTTTCAGGCTTTTCTCCACACCTCCCTGTTCCTGAGACGGCCAATAAGGTCAGCGTCCCGCAGACGGGCGCGTCTGTAGCCTTTAGCCATACAAGGCAAAGGAATCTGAGAGCGGCAGACCTCGCATATCCTGAGAAACAGCAGAGCGTTTTCACAATGGCCAGAAGGAGGCCTTATTTAGCAAATAATGGCTAAGTATGCAGCACAAAAGAAACATTTCCTTTGGCAGGCAGAGTAGATGAAAGCCAGCACGGGGTGGCTTTCTACAGGTCCTAAGACTCTCATTTCAGGCCCAGATGAGGGTTTTGCATTATAGGAAAAACGATGCAAATTTATGAGCTGCTGGCTTGGTAACGTGCGATATATACCAGTTGTTGCACCTCTCTGGCTTCTCAAATATTTATATACATTAATGAATGGATTCTATCATTCCCATATATATATATATATCCCAGGCTATGGAAATGTCTCTGCTGCAAGCAGTGTTTGTTTAAATATTAATAAATAAATGTGTAAAACGTAGATGCATGAAATGCATAAATAAAACAATCATGAAATGATGTCTGTTAGTAGCATGTTAGAAAAGGTCACTATGTTTTCCATGTTTTTTATACATTTTTTATGTATATACATATATATATATATATATATATATATATATATATATATATATATATATATATATATATATATATATATACACACACACGCACACACACACTTTTTTGTTCATTTGTAAAGATACAGTTTAAATGTTAAATATTAAAAATTACTAATTTAAATGTATATTAATATAATTAGCATATTGTAATCTTATTTTTTTGTTACTTTATTTTAACAGAATTTTACTTTGTTTTCATCTATAAAGACAATTTAAATATTTGGAAAATAGTATTTTAGTAGTTTATTTCAAATGTTTATTGCATACTTATTGCATATTATATACTTAATTGTTTTATTTTTTTATTTATTTTAATATAATTTACATATTCTAAATTAAATTTTTGTTTATTTATTATAATGTAATCTTAGATTTTTCAACTATAAAGACAATTTAAATATTTAGAAAATATTATTACTTAACTATTTTATTTTTTATTTATTTTAATATAATTTACATATTCTAATCTAAATTTTTGTTTATTTATTTTAATGTAATTTGTTTATTCAATTCTATTTGATTTCAAATATTTGTTTATTTTAATTTGATTATTTATTTATTTATTTGTATTTTTAAGTTGTATAGTAAGTGTAAATGTATTTTTTAATCATATGTTTATTTTATACTTATTTTATTGTAATCTTATTGTTTACATAATTATTTTAAACATTTGTATTTTCATCTATTTATTATTGCTTTTGTTTAGACATTTTTGTCTAGAAATATTCTGTAAAGTTTAGTCTAGAAGATCAGTTTTAAAAACATGAAAAATATAATGTGTCAATACAAATAATGTATCGAAACCCAACAAACTACAAATATTGTACATGAAGTCTAAGGTGAAATTATCAGTATAGCAACACTGACCTTTTTAGGAATACTTGAACAATGCCGGTCTCACTTAAACATAAATAGTATTCTTTACAGTAAGTTAATGTTTATCCAAATCTAGAGGTTTATCCAAAGTGGTGCTTAAGTTAGGAAAAACGTTTCATTTAAATTCATATTTAAATATATATACGAATAACTGATCTGTTATGCGTAATTAATTGTATATAATGAAACGCTACACTCTTTTCTGATTGATGTTAAGTGTATCCAATCAGACGAGCGCAACAAACCCCGCCCCTAGCGTCTACAGAACGCGATTGGTTCAGACCGTTGAGCGGCAAAAGATACCAGCTTTATTGTTTTGTTACATTTCTTCCAGCAGGGGGCGATTCGCAGATAACTGTTATGAAAAGTCTCATCTGGCAATTCACCGCTGTGAAAAGTAACAGGTATCACGTGACAACGCTTTTCCCCCAGAAGCGAGTTCCATCTTTTTTGCACTTGTAATAATTATATTGAGAAACTTTAGTTTAGAAACTTTATCAGGCTTAAATAACACACAATGAAAATTGAATATAAAATAATTATTATTTATACCAATATTTATACCAAGCCTAGCCAATCACAGACAAGTTTCGCGCCACTAACCCCGCCCATTCTGTCACTCCCTCGATTCTACTCGCCGTTCTAGCGCTTTTATTTTTTATTTTTTGTGGGTCGGATCTATTACCGTGGGCATCTCCAACAGACACGAGCACTTCCTGAAACACAGCGGTCATATCAAGTCCGCTCTGTCCCAGAGCTTTAATGGAAACACAATTTTAGCAGCGTTTGAATGGGGAATGATCGGTGTGTTTGTGTTCTCTCCGCAGCGGGGTGAGTAAACGCAGCATTGATTTTTGAAAGCTAATAAAGCAGCTGATGTGAAATGACACCAGGCCGGTAATGACCTAATCTGCTCCTCTTAATACCTGCGCAGGTAGACTGACCTCTGATGACCTGAGCTGACCCTCACTCTTGTCCGCCAAGATCGTCAATCTGCACCTAAAAGTCATGGACAATTCAAATGACAGCAAGAAGGCGGAGCCCAGAGTCAATGAGAAGAAATGCTGTGAGTTACTGCTATTTTTCATGCTTATTTTAGTACTTTGAGATTTAGTGTCTTGATTTAATCCTCAGTGGTGGATCAGATTTTGTGGGCATTCAAACTAGTAACCTTCATCAAAACTACATCATTCATATGTAGCTAATGTAAATAGTGAGGCGTTATTTTCAGTCATTTGGGGTGATGTAGCCTATTGGTTAAAGATATGAGCTGATAACTGGAAGGTTGTAGGTTTAAACCCTGATCTTTTAACATCAGGGTATTCAATGTTTGTGATGACTACAGTTATTGTGCTGTAAGTCAAGGGTTTTCCATCTTTTAGATTGCAAAATCTTAAAAGATGATCATCCTCAGTCGAGGGACCCTTATTTTCATGTATAAAGACTAAATATTTGAAAAATATATAGATTCTATATTTTTTCTACTCCGTCAAAATATTGTGTACTTATTTAATTTGATCTTATAAATTTTATTTAATTATTTTTTTATTTGAACTGTTTATTTATTTTAATTTAATTAATTTTAATATAATTTTTGTCTATTTTATTTATTTAAAAATATAATTTATTTTAGTCAGATTTTTTTTTTAAATAAATTTTATTTATGCACATTTATTCATTTCTTTTTCACCGATCTTAGCACTCACTTTCTATCAGTGTATATCTATAATATGCTATATCGTAAATGGCTAATTTAGAGTGTACTGATTTGGTTATGAACGTGTTTGTCTGTAAAAACATCACATATATCCTTGTATAGGCCCTAGAAGGCCCTTTTTTTTGTTGGCAGTGCTTGTGATGGTGGTCTGGGAACTTCAAGACATGCCGTAGTTTTTTTAAATGAGTCCGACATTAAGACCCAGAGCCAAGAGTTGAGGTTTAACGTGTTCGTTCAAGCTGAAAGAGAAATCCAAGTCAGATTGGAATTTGAGCTTTAGGTCCAGACGATGATTTAGTGGAATGTGAAGCCCAGTTAAGAGGCGTGTCTGGTCCTGTTTCTCTTCTTCAGTGCAGAGGAATATATTGACAAATAGGCAAGAATATCATTGAGACTTGGTATACGGCCAGTCAGCAGCCACCTAACAACCACCCTGAACATCCTAGAAACGCCCTTGCCATCAACCGGAACACCATAGCAACCATATAGCAACCAGGTCAAATATATTGATGCAATTTATTGATGTAATCATGTTAGCAATAACACGCCTGCAAATTGCAAATAAAAAAAATAACTATTGCATTTTTTTTTTTTTAGAATTGAAATAAAAATAATGTAATATTACACATGTAAAATTACATGTTAAATAATTTCATCATTGTTTTTATAGTTTATTGTTTTAAATATATTTTATTTTAAATATAACAAAATATAAATATTAAATTAAATGAAACTTAAATGAAAATAAAATAAGAAATATTGCCTTGGCAGCTAATTGAAATTATGTACTAAAATTACTTAAACTAATACTGAAATAAAAATTAATTAAAGCTGTATAGAAATATTTTTTAGAAAGTACCTAACAAAATTACAAAAAAAAGTATGCATAGTTATATGGGTATATAACTTTGCTGATGCTCAGAGTATTAATGTAAAAATTATATCAGTAAAATGTATTTAATTATAGATATAAAATGAATATTAGATGAACTTTAAGTTAAAATAAAATTAAAAATGTTGCCTTGGAAGCTAACTAAAATATGTAGGTTTAAGTTAATGTATTAAAATTCAAATATAAAACGAATTAATGAAATAAAATGAATTAAAGCTGTATAGAAATGTTAAAAACAAAACCAAAAGCATGCAACAAAATTACTAAAACTTAAAACTGATCATATAAAAAATAAAAGCTAAGTCAAAATATTAAAACACCCTTGCAATCATCCTGAACACCATAGCAATCCTATAGTATATGTAGTCAAAATATATAATTTATGTAATATTCAGACATGTTATTACTAAATGGGGAAAAAAAGAATTATTAATTTTTTTTTTTCAGAATTGAAACAAAACTAAAGTAATAATATACGAAATAATATGTGAAAATATATCTAAAACATATTTAATATATATTTTTTATTCTAAATATATTTTATTATTTTGTCATTGGTATTATAGTTTATTGTTTTAAATATATTTATTTTAAATATAGCAAATTATAAATATTAGATAAAATGAAACCTACAAGAAATATTGTCTTGTCTACTGAAACGATGCATTAAAATTTAAATAAAAAAGCTAAAATTGAACTAAAAATTAATTGAAGCTATATAAAAATATATAAAAAGTATATAACAAAAAAAACAACAACAGAAAATATAAAAATAAAAGCTAATTCAAAATAATAAATACTATAATTTATAAATAATACTAAAATAACACTGATTTGCTAATGTATGCATGGTTGGTATATGGGATGATGAGTTGCTAAAAATATTATACATGTAAAAATGAAATGGCAACTAACTAAAAGAAAAATATAAAATATATAATATAAAATATAGTTTTAAATTGATGTAATAAATAAAAATAAAACTAACACTGAAAATTAAAACTGTATAGAATTGTTAAAAACAAAATCTAAATGCACATAAAATTGCTAAAACTTAAAACTGAAAATATAAAAAATAAAAGCTAATTCTAATTAATTATAAATACTACAATGGTACACAAATAATCTTAAAATAACCCTGCTGAAGTATAGTAGGTATATGGGTTTGCTGATGAATTGCTGTTTCATTCTCAGTAACACGTGGCAGTTTTTAAATACAAGAAGCCTCAAGCTACTCTCATACATAATAGATAAGAAAATGATGTCAATAACTTCAGCCGCATGAAAGCTTCATGCCCTCAGTGAAATTCTCATAAATGTCACTTACTTCCAGGCGTGAGAATCTCTGTTACATCTGAGATGTGTGCAGCTGTTATGAGTATAAATATGATGACGTGGGAACAGACTGTTCTTCTGAGATTGTCTTACTGGTTTGTGCTGCACTGAGACGGAAATTGACAGATGTAAATGACGTGTGTTTGTTTGTTTTCATAGCATGGGCGTCATACATGACCAACTCCCCTACTGTCATTGTATTGATCGGCCTTCCTGCCAGAGGAAAGACATACATATCTAAGAAGTTGACACGATACCTTAACTGGATCGGAGTTCCCACGAAAGGTGAGAGAAAAGTGAGAGCTGGTGTGAAGATAGCTCGTTCAACATCAAAGTTCCACATAATTCTGCACTGATTATTAGGTTGGTTTGAGAAAGCCAACCTACTGATCTGCTACTTCAGCTTTTTATTATTATTCTTCTTAGCCAAATTTCTGAACGCTTCTCCTCCTAGAGCTTTCAAGCTAGAACCACCAAACTCAGCCCAGATCTTCAGACTGACCTGACTCGGGTTGCTGTCTCTTTTCTAACTGATCCGTCTTATAGTTTTCGTAAAATTAAAGATTAAAAATCATACAAATCCCATAGACTTACATTGATGGAATGTTCAAATGAGCAGCACTATTCAAACTCCAACTGTCAAAATTCAAACTTAAACTCCCCTAATCCCTAAATCAAGACTTCCCTTCTATGTACTATTTATAATCAATTCAAACTTCCATTCTATCTAATATTTCTAATCTATTTATCTATCTAGCCAAGCCTAGCAACTAGGATCATGCTAGTAACTTGTTAGTCATGCTAGAAACATGCTAGCAACATGTTAACAACTTGCTAATCATGTTAGAAACATGCTAACAACATGCTAATTATGCTAAAAACATGTTAACAACTTGGTAATCATGCAAGAAATATGCTAGCAACTTGCTAATCATGCTAGAAACATACTAGCAACATGCTAATCATACTAGAATCATGCTAGAAACATGCTAACACCTGCTAATCATGCTAGAAACATGCTAATCATACTAGAACCATGCTAGCAACTTGTTAATCATGCTAGAAACATGCTAGCAACTTACTAATCCTGCTGGAAACATGTTACCAACTTGCTAATCATACTATATTCATGCTAGAAACGTGTTAGAAACGTGCTAGCATCCTGGTAATCATGCTAGAAACATGCTAGCAACATGCTAACATCTTGTTAATCAGGCTAAAAACATGATAGCAACTTGCTAATCATGCTAGAAACATGCTAGTGACTATCTATCTATCTGAGACTGTATTGCTTTCAAACATGCAAACCTTAAGCTTTTAAAACTATTTTAAACTTCAACCTATTTCAGACTGAAAAGCATCAAAATTAAAACTGTTTTTTTACTTTAAACTTTAATTTTTTTTTAACTTTTTAACTTTTTCAAACTTTCTGGTCCGGCTTTCACAAGCCAACTTAAAGTTTGTCTTGACAAACTTTTTTATCTAGTTATTATTAATGAATTAAACCAGTAAAAAATAATCATTTGAATAAAAAAAAAAACGTTACATAGCTTTTAACTCAATATAACTATTCCATGGTTTTCTAGAAGCTTGTTTTAAAAAGGTATTTGCAATCACAATTCAGATTTTTTTTTTTTCCCCTCACAATTCTGAGTTTATAACTCTCAATCATTCTGAGTTGACACACAATTCTGATTGTGAGATATACTGTATATATGTTTTTTCATAGTGTAAAAAAAAAACAAAAAACAAAAGTTTATGCCTTGCAATTGTGGGATATAAACTTGCAATTCTGAGAAAAAAGTCAGAATTGTAAGATTTAAACGCAAAATGTCAAGTACAAAGTCAGAATTTTGAGATATAAACTTACAATTTTTCAGAAGAAAAGTCAGTTTTGTGAGATATAAACTCATAATTGTGAGGAAAAAGTAATAATTTTGAGGTACAAACTTGCAATTGCAAGAAAAAGGTCAGAACTGTGAGATATGAATGTAATTGTGAGAAAAAAATCTAAATTGTAAGATAAACTTTTGTGAGAAAAATTGTCTCAAAAATTGTGAGATATAAACTGTGAAAAATGACAGAACTAAGATATAAACTCGCAATTGCGAGAAAAAGTCAGAATTTTGAGATGCAAACTTGCAATTGCAAGAAAAAGGCCGAATTGTGGGATATAAACCTAAAATCGTAAGAAAAATGGCAAATATTAATATTGTGAAATATTAACTCGTTAATATTAACTAAGTCAGAATTGTAAGATATAAACTCATAACTGCGAGAAAAAAGTATTCTGAGATACTATTTATTTATCTGTTTGTTTGAAAATCATGGCTGTAATATTATTCAATACCCTTTTTTTGATGGTTGTTGATGTTTTTTTTTCTGTTTCAGAGTTGTTGTTTATTTGTGTAGAAATAAGTACATATACATGTCATCAACTCAGGAAAAAGTCCGAATTATGAGATACAAACTTGAAATTGCGAGGGGAAAAATGGCAAAATTGTGAGATAAACTTACAGTTGCAAGAAAAAGGCAGAATTGTGAAATATTAACTCATAAAGCAAGAAAAAGGTCAAAATTTTGAGATACAAACCTACAATTGTAAGAAAAAAGGCAGAATTGTGAGAAATAAACTAACTATTGTGAGGAAAAAAGTCGGAATTGTGAGATACAAACTTGCAATTGCAAGAAAAAAGTAAAAATTGTTAGATGTAAACTGACAATTGCGAGGAAAATTGTGAGATATAAACCTACGATTTTGAGTAAAAAAGGCAGAATTGGCAGAATCGCTAAGCCCCTCCCCTCAAACGCAAATGACCCAATGGCAGTTGAGCATCAGCTGCACAGGGATCAGAACTCAGACAACTTTAGGTTTCATTCAATAGAGAAACACTGGAAGGTCCAAATCTTTCTTCGTTTTGATGGTGTTTATGCTCCAAAAATGGAAAAACGATGTGCCTGTGGTACTTCTAACATTCATTCTGGTTATTCTGAGAGGATGTGCAATGGAATTTATTTTATTCTATTTCCTAATCCAAACAAAACAGAGCAGAATGTCCCTAAGCATTCAACCCCAACCCCAGTGCTTCAGTAAGGTATCTCAGCAAGGCTAAAACTAGCTAACGTTAAAGTTAGTGAGCCAATGCTAACATACAAACCTAAATAGCGAATAGTTTTTACGTCATGTACAGTGTAGGTCAAAAACACATAAACGAAGGTTTATATTTTAGTGCCTCTCCATATTTAACTGGTCAAATGTAAATTAATTTAATCTTACACTGTGGTACATGAACAGCGTTGATCTGGGATGTTGTCATTGGGATCTTGACGACCATAACTTGAGGTTTCTCCCATTTACATCGTGATTTGTGTTTTTACATATTTATTTTAATATCTTTTATGTATCCCTCCATGGCATATTTAAGCATCTTGCATATCTTGCATCATGGTCCTTCTGTGTCCAAAATGTATTAAAAACATCTTGGGACAAGGCTTTCACACTGACAGATGCCTGACAGTTAGCTACTATGTATGTTTGTCTGAGTGAGCAAACATACATAGTTGCTAACTGGTAAATTGTGAGAGATAAACTCACAATTGTGAGAAAAAAGGCATAATTTTGAGATATAAACTCGCTATTGCAATTACATTTTTTCCCCCTTATTCTGTCATAGAAAAAAATAAACCTAAAGTTACTTTCTTGGCTTGGTACATTTCTAGTATTGGAACTGTTATCTATAAAATATTACATTAGCTTCACTCTGAATTTCCCCAAAGGCTGTTGCTTTTCCTGTATGTTTGTAATAGTTGTGTGTTTCTGTCAGTTTTTAACCTAGGTGTTTATAGACGTGAGGCGGTTCAGTCGTACAAATCTTACGACTTCTTCCGTCATGATAATGAAGAGGCCATGAAAATCAGAAAGTGAGTATCCACACAGTTCAAACACCTTCATTACACAAATGCCTCTGACACAGAGGATGTTTCTGCAGCAGCATGACTCGCCTTAATCACTTTCAGCCATTGCAGGAAATGATCAGGAGGAAGTGTTGAGTTACACCGTGTGACATACTGTTATGCAATATTCACCTCAAACTACTGTGTGTCTCCTTGTAAATGATTCTGATTTGACGTACAGTGTTTCCTCAGATTGGTGCTGATGAATTGAGTCAGCATCAGTTGGCATCATCTGCTGATGTTGTTGTGTGTAATGTTCTGGTTCTGGTCTGATGATTGGCTGTCTGTTGTTTCTCTCAGACAGTGTGCCATCGTGGCTCTACAGGATGTGAAATCTTATCTGAATGAGGAGGGAGGGCAGATCGCTGTAAGTTCTGCTCTTTGGACATGATTATCTTTGGATTTACTGAAATATAAACTTGTGCAGGAAATTTGTGTTTTGTGTTAAACGTGTTGCATAAATATGCAGTAGTTTCACAGTGTATAGTTGCAGATAAGATCAGTGGTGTTATTTTATTTTAAAATATTAAAACTCTCAATATTAAAAAACTCTTAAATAAAATATAAAGTTAGATATAAAATATAGAATTAAGAATGCTGCTTTGGCAAAATGACTAAAAACCGAATAAATAAATTAATGCTAAATAGACATTTTTTAAAAATGAAAAAAAAAAGTGATATAATAAAATTATTACAATTTAAACTAATATTAAAATTGGCAACTGAAGTAAGTTTAAGTTAAAGTACTAACATTACTAAAACTGCTAAAAATAAATATAAAGTTAAAAATAAATTAAAGTTAAATAGACATTTATTTTATTACATAAAAAATAAAAAATGACAAATGCACATCAAACTACTACAATTTAAAATTGCTAACTAACTGATATAAGTTAAAGTTGAAGTACTAAAATTATTAAAACTGCTAAAAACTAAAACAAAAATAAACTGAAGGTAAAAAGAACTACTAAAAACTAAAAAAAGACAAATAAAATAAAACTGAAAATAAGAATAAATTAAAAAATGACAAAATCATGTAATAAAATTATTACAGCTTCAGCTGATATTAAAACTGACAAAAAGCTACTACAATTTAAACTGTTAAAATTGCCAACTAACTGAAATAAGTTGAAGTACTAAAATTATTAAAACTGCTAAAAACTAACATAAAAATAAATGAAAGTAAAATAAATAATAATAATAATAACAAAAAATGACAAGCACATAATAAAACTACAACAGTTTAAATTAATATTAAAATTGACAACTAACTGGAATAATGAATAATAAACTGAAATGAAAAATAGAAATAGAAATATTTAAAAAAATAATTAAAATAAAGCACATAATAAAATTACTACAGCAATTAGAACTGAAATACGTTTGAGCACTGAAGTAATTAAATCTACTATAAACTGAAATGAAAATAAATTGAAGATAAATAGAAATGTTTAATAAAAAATAATCAAATGACAGAAGTGCATAGTACAGTTACAACAAGTAAAAATAAGGTAAATAAAAAAGCCTGTAATAAGTTTGAAATAAGTTTTAATTTAAAATACAAAAATGACTAAAACTATTAAAACTGAAATAAAATTTAAAGCTAAACAGAAATGTAAAAAAAGAATAAAAATGACAAAAGCACATAATAAAATTACTACTTAAATTAATGTTGATATGAGAAAATGATTTAAATGAAAATATAAAAAAGCTAATTTAAATGATTAATGAATACTATAATAATGTATAAATAAAACTAAAATATCACTGTCCCAGTAGCTGTTTAAACACTTTATCATATCACATTGTCACAAATCCGTACTTTTATTTCATAAATATTTGCTGTACCAGTTTCTATACCAGTCAAAAAGAGCATAAAATAAATCAATCTCATTGCAATCAATAAAAATGCTGTAGATGCATAATTGCAAAGCAAATGATTAAAATATTTTTAGCATATTTGCTGGGAGAGTTCCTACTTTGTCTCCTTAAGGTCCTTGTGTGATGTGATAATTTTGTCTTATCAGGTTTTCGATGCCACAAACACAACCAGAGAGAGAAGGAACCTCATCTTGAATTTTGCAAAAGAAAATTCATACAAGGTCAGACGATCTGTGAATATCATTTGTATACTGATATATTAGCACTTCTGTCTATAGCGGTCGTCAGGTTATGCTGGAGAAACAGAACATGTTCATATCAATAAAGCATCTCCATCGGCCTCATTTGGTCTTTATAAACCTGAATAAAATCATTCTTGCAGTTTATAATTGTGATCATGTTTGGTTTTGTTTCCAGGTGTTTTTTGTAGAGTCGCTCTGTGACGACCCAGAAGTCATTGCTGCCAACATACTGGTGAGTGTCATCGTTAATGTTTATCACTGCTGTTATATAACAAGAAGTTGTCAAGGTTAGATACCATAAAATTTTATTGGGAATTTGATTTTTATTCTTTTCTTCATTTTATTATAATTATGGTCTTGAAAGACTGTGTGGAAATATTTGTACTATTTAAAATGATTTAAAAAATGCTAAACAAATTCAAAAAAGCATACACATTACACACCTAACATCTACACATTTTTCTTTGTTTGTATCATTGATCAACAGCCATCTCGTTTGTGTCATATGTATCAACATGTCATTAATTTCGTAACAGGATGTGAAGGTTTCCAGCCCTGATTATCCTGAGAGAGACCGGGAGAGCGTGATGGAGGATTTCCTAAAGAGAATTGAGTGTTATAAAGTCACATATCAGCCGCTAGACCCAGATGACCATGACAAGTAAGATTTTATTTCCATCTTTCCGTTTGTTGTTTTTTCAAAACTCTGTTGTAGTGTTGCACGATATACCGGTACTTAAAACGTATCGCGATACCCTGCTTTTAAAAAATGGTATGATTCCGCATTTTACTAGCACTGGTACTTTAAGAATGCATTTTAATAAGAGCTGTATTTCTGCATGTCTGTGTTAGTGAATGGCGCAGACGCTGTTTTGTTTACTACACACAAACGTGTGACCCTCGCTGTGTTTTCAGCCTCTGAATATTATCAATATATGAGAACACAAGAACATGACCTCTAGAACTGCTCTGACAGTCACTTCATGAGCATTTTACTGTTTCTTTTGTGGAAAACTATCATCTTATAATAAAGACCCTAAAGGTCTTCACAGCAACACGTCAAAATAAAAGTTTGGTTTAACTTGACAGTCAGAAATATATTAATATATTACTTAATATAAAGATAGTGCTATTAATAATAATAAAAATATTATTAAAACAATGTTTAAGGAATATTTACCAGGAAAAAAAATATTTCAGAGAATTTATTTACCAGAAAATTGTATATACACAGCACAGTATTTCTGAAAATAAATAAATAAATAAATAAATAAATAAATAAATAAATATCCTATAATAAATTAATTCTTTATCAAATCTAATTATCCTTTATAAATTCATTAGACATGCTTTTGATTATTAAAATGTAATGAAACGATTAAAATAGAATCCAGAAAATAAATGGAAAACAGAGATTCACAAATTGAATTTGAGAAAAATAATAAAACGCATTTCATAGGGCCTTAAAAACATGTAAATAAAAAAAAAAAAATAATAATAATAATAATAATAAATTGCTGTTAAGGTTTCTGCAAGTTTCATTATTTCAATTAATTAGACATGTTTTTTGATAAATACTTTATGTAACTATTAAAATAGAGTCTAGAAAAATTTAAATGGAATTTGGGAAAAAATAAAACAGATTTCACAGGGCCTTCTTTATTTTATTTTGTTTCTTTGTTTTATTGTAGTTGTCCTTTAGTTTGTCACTTGCGTCTGGGTTCTTATTATTAATAACAAAGATAAAATAAAACATGACTATGTCATGATATAAATTGTTGTTGTGAAATAAATTACTATATCATTAAAATAATAAGATTTGGCTTTATCCTTTAAGCTTACTTACCTATATTTCAAAGATCTCTATATACCTGTAGGCTCGGTAGTTGTTCATAATCCTGTGTAGTGGCACTGGCATGTGATTAATATTATTTTTTTTAAAGGGGTCTTGAAATGGTTTGTTTAATAAAAGGTGAGATAAAATAACTATGGTCTCCATTCGGATCATCTGTTATTCAGTTACTTTTCCTGTTGTTCTATGTTTTTTTTCAAAGTATCGGTTCAGTAGTAGTATCATGATATTTTAGTCAGGTATCGTATCAAAGTCAAAATTTTGGTATTGTGACAAAACTACTCTTTTGTAGTTTACCATTTTTGAGAAACCATATGAAAATATTACATTTCACCCGTGACACCATCCTTAGCTTTTCTGTTGTTATGTCACTCAGTCTCCAGCAGAGAGCAGTACAGTACTGAATGTATTTTGTTAGTATGTTGGTTTTGTTAGCTCATATTAATATACCATAAATGCCTCTAAATACCTTCTAATTGATCGAAGTAATGTTAAAATGATGTGGATATTCAAATATCAACCTTGAATCTCTGAAAAACCTATGACGGTTTAGACAATGCAAGACATTAGTAAGATTCCTCTTGCGTGGCTTTTGGCTTTAATCATGGAATAATCTTGCTTGGAAAGTTCAACCCATTATAGTGCTAACAGACACAGCTGCTGTGAAAGTGCTTATGTAACGTCCAGAACACTGCTAAACTCAACCTTTTTTGTTTCTAAACTCTTTTATATATTTCACAAAATTGAGGTTCAAAAAGAGAAACAGCATTATGCTGCAGTATATTTACATAAACGGAAATAATCGGAAAAAACCCACAGTCTTTTGTTCCTGGAATTTATTTGTATAAGTCTTGTTTTAATCAACAGTTTTATTTATTTATTTATATATTATTGTATTTATTAGTACTTTGGAAACTGAAAACATAAAACAACATTCAAAACAAACATTTTAAATTAGTTTTTAATATACTTTGAATATTTTTTTCCTGTTTTGTCATTTTCCTTAGTTTTTAAATGTTTCTTTTTTTATAGTTTTCATTTAATTCTATTACAGTTTTTGTCATTTTAGTACTTCAACTTAAACTTATATTATTTCAGTTAGCTGCTAAAGCAGCATTTATAATCTTTGTTTAATGATTTTGTCATTTTTATTAGTTTTTTAATGTTAATGTTTAGTTTTAATGTATTTCTTCACTTCTCCAGCTATAATTCCTCTTTGGCACGATTCAGTCAGATACAACAATAATTTCTCAAATATTTATTACAATACTGATAAATTAAACATTCACTTTAATGGAACGATATGACTTGATGCTTCAACTTATTTCTGTCACCAACTGTACTGCAGTGGTCAGACTATTTAAAATAGTAATTTCTCCCAAGAATATTATTCCAATACATTATTACGTAGGGAATTGTTGTTATCTCAGCCTGGAAGAGAGATCTGACGTGGTAGTTATTTTGTTGATGATCTGCAGAAAAGCATACACCTTTAATCATTGTGTCAGTTAAAGTCAGAGATTAAGAACATGGCCATGGAAATGTAGTACTCTCCAACAGAAAAGACGCACCAGAGGAAGTGGCACTGAAAACAATTGCATATTCATCAGCAGATACAGGAATATTATATTTCTGTTCCGTTATATATATAAAGTCTTCCAAGAGCTTCTGATTATGGAAATTAGAAAGTTTGTTAGGGATTTTTGAGACATTTATAATTCCAGAGTAAAAGAAAATTCAGTCCACCAACTTTAGAGAAAATATAACTGGGGATAATGTTTCAAAGGGAAGAGGACATTTATAAACCAGTTAATTTTGTTGTTTAAGATAGTAAAATCTAAAAAATCCAGTCCCCTTTGTTTTATTGAATTCATTATTACTGATTTCCTGATATGATGAGTTTTATTTTTCCAAACAAAGACAATCGAGACAATCCTTCAGCTTTAGAGAGTAAAATTCGTTCCGATTCCTTTCGAATGATGGTTCGCGAACTTTTGATTCAGATCGGAAATTTGGAATGCGGATCGCGAATCATTTCATGAATTGAATGATTCGCGATCCGCGCTCCGATTCCTTATAATGCTTCACGAATCATTTGATTTAGATCGGGACTTCAAATCGCGTGTCGCAAATCATTTGATTCAGGGCGGCTTCGCGAATCATTTCCTCGAATTGAATGATTCGCGCTCCGCGTTCCGATTCCTTATCTGAAATTATTTATTTATTTATTTTTTTTATTAAACATTACAGATATCCAAAACATCAAGACAGTACAATTACAGACAAAATGAAATAGTTTTTTTTTTTTAAAAAGAATATACAGACTTGTTGCCAGGGTAACAAACGAAGAAAAAAACAGGGTAATAAAATTACATCTTAAGATGACACAAAAGAAGATAAATACCAACGATACAGTTTTCATAGCTTTCAAATTAGCAGAACTTTGGATAGTTTCCACATACTTATCCAAGTCCACTTTGAACAAAGAAAAAAGAGGTTTAGAGCCAGTAAACTTTTGTTTATGAATGTGAAATTTAGCTAACAGAAAACACAAATTAATTATGTAATATTTTTCTGTATTCTCTTTAGAATATTCAAATAGTCCAAACAAGGCATCTTTAAAACAACATGAGAAGTCACTTACAAAATCAGATTGGATAAACACCAAAAAATCAGACCAAAATTTCTCTGTGTGGTTGCATTGCCAAAACAAATGAATGAAGTCTTCTTCAGAAGAATGACAATAACTGCAGTTCACTTCAAATGTCAGGCTTATATTTCCTAAAAAAGACTTTAGTCGGGTAACATTTGTGAATCAGTTTAAATGTCATTTCTTTTACTTATTTGGTAAGCAGATACTTATGAGGCAAGGTCCATACTTTCTCCCATGGTATATTCTCCACAATATTATTCCAATATGATATTACGTAGGGAATTGTTGTTATCTCAGCCTGGAAAAGAGATCTGATTTGGTAGTTATTTTGTTGATGATCTGCAGAAAAGCATACACCTTTGATCATGGTGTCAGGTAAATTCAGAGAGTAAGAACATGGCCATGGAAATGTAGTACCTTCCAACAGAAAAGACACACCAGAGGGAATGGCATTGAAAGCAATCGCATATTTATCAGCAGATACAGGAATATTATATTTCTGTAAAAAAAGAGTTATAAAGTCTGCCTTGTGAGTTAAAAAGCTGTCCAACTAAAAGAAGGTTGTTTTCAAACCAGTCCTTGAAGAAAAGTGGTTTATTCTTGTAAAGAATATCTTTATTGTCCCATAAGTAGTATTTGTGCGGAGAGAAGTTGTGTTTGTATATGAGGGACCAGGCCAAGAGCATCTGCTTATGGAAATTAGAAAGTTTGATAGGGATTTTTGAGACATTATAATTACAGTGTAAGAGAAAATTCAGGCCACCAACTTTAGAGAAAATGTAACTGGGGATAATGTTTCAAAGGGATTTTTAAGAAAAATTTTGAGCCAGTTAAATTTAAAAGGTAGCAAAATAATAATAAAAAAAATACAGTCTCCCTTGTTTTATTGCATTCATTATTACTGATTTCCTGATATAATGAGTTTTATTTTTCCAAACAGGAAATTGATTTTTCACAGGGATGTTGCATATAGAGGGAAATTCACAGCGTTTAATTGACATTAACTCATTTGTTGGGACTTCAAATCGTGTATCGCGAATCATTTGATTAAGATCGGGACTTTAAATTGCGTGTCGTGAATTATTTGATTCAGAGGGGGTTCACGAATCATTTCCTCGAATTGAATGATTCGCGCTCCGCGTTCCGATTCCTGACGGTGCGTTCACACCAGACGCGACTTGCGCGAATAAATCGCGCTATTCGCGCGTAGTTGGACGCTTGAACATTTTGAGTTTACTCGCTTCATTCGCGCGTGAAATTCACTTCACAACAGACGCGAATTCGCGTCATGGGAGGGGCTTCTGCCAGGCGGCTCCAGTCTCGTTGCGAAATGGCTGACATGGATTTTGTTAAGAGGGTAGCTGCACTTTATGTGCTATGGAAGGCTGAAAAACGGCGTAGACTCGTTCGGCGCCGTGTCTGGGTCCATCAGATCAGTCCGTCAATATGTATATTGGTCAAACTGGGTAAAGAGCGTTTTTTACAACTTACCAGATTGTCCGACCTCCTCACTCACTTTCTTCCAAGCAAGATCATTTTTATTCCTGTTTCTATAATAGTACGAAGATGTATCGTACAGCTCCGGGTATCCACATACAGCGACGATAATTTTGTCCTCCATTGTTGTTTCGAATTTCTCCCTCCGCTCCCTATGTCGTAACACGTCACTACTAGAGCAAGCTCCTGATTGGTCAACGCGGCGCGAATATTCGCCAAAGTTCAGATTTTTCAACTCGCGCGAATCACGCGTTCACGCGTCAAACGCCCAAAACGCTCCATTCGCGCGAATCGCGTCATTCGTGCGAATCGCGCCGCAGGATGTCTATTCGCGTCTTTGCATTGACTTAACATGTAAATCACTCGCGCTTAACGCTTCATTCGCGTCTGGTGTGAACGCACCTTTACCTGAAATGATGGTGCGCGAAATTTTGATTCAGATCAGAAATGTGGGGCACGTAGCGGGAATCATTTGATTCAGTTCGGAACTTTGGAGTGCGGATCGCGAATCATTTTGCGAATCGTTTCACCAATTGAATGATTCGCGATCCCGCTTCGATTCCTTATCTGAAATAATGGTTCGCGAATCATTTGATTTAGATCGGGACTTCAGATCGCGAATCATTTGATTTAGATCGGGACTTCAAATCGCGTATCGCAAATAATTTGATTCAGAGCGGGTTCGCGAATCGTTTCCTCGAATTGAATGATTCGCGCTCCGCGTTCCGAATCCTTATCTGAAATGATGGTTCGCGAATCTTTTGATTTAAATCGGAAATGTGGATCGCGAATCATTTGACTCAGATCTGGACTTTGGAGGAAGCCGGTTCACAAATCTTTTTTCTGAAGAATCAATCAAACCATTAAGGCAGTGCAGTTATAAAAACAAAAAAACAAAACAAAAAAAAAAACAATGGAATGTGTTGGTTGTAAGAAACACCTAAGTGGTGCAGCTTGGACACATCCTCAGTGATAAACCCAGGGTCACAGGGTCATTGAGTGTTCAACTCTTTTATTACTTAAGTTTACAGATTGCTCATAAACATTAATGTTTTTTTTTAAACTAGTGAAGGGATAGTTGTAGGTAATGAGGTACAAGTTGATCTTCCAATTAATTGATGATGATTATGTTTTTCATTTGACACGTGTCTTAGACAATTAATTGCTAGAACAGTTTCTCTGGAGTCTGTACTCAAGAGGACAATCATGATAAAACACAGCTCTGATTATAGTGTGTGTGTGTGTGTCACAAACACATAGATAACAGTTTAATTAGTGCTGTTTGCAAAGATATTAGTAAAACCACTTCATGGGTGTTTGAACAAAACAGAAGTCTGATTTTCTGTCTCTTTCAGGGACCTGTCCTTCATCCAGGTGATCAACGTCGGCCAGCGTTTCCTGGTGAACCGTGTTCAGGATTACATCCAGAGCAAGATCGTCTACTACCTCATGAATATTCACGTTCAGAAACACTCCATCTACCTCTGCCGCCACGGCGAGAGCCAGCACAACTTGCAGGGCTGCATTGGAGGAGATTCAGAGCTCTCCAGCAGAGGAAAAGAGGTACACACAGAAAAAAAAAATGGTGCTTCAGCGGTTCTTCAGCAGTTCTTTGGTGTGATTGTGGTGCTATATAGCACCATTAGTGTATAAAGAACCGGTCAAGCCCCTGTCTGGTTCTTCAGCGGTTCTTCAGTGGTTCGTTGGGCTCGTTAAGGTGCTATATAGCACCACTGCCATACAAAGAACCTGTTAAGCCTCTGAATTTGACAAAGGTGCCATATAGCACCTTTTAAAATAGGTGCTATATAGCACTAAAAGTGGTTCCCCTATGATTACGAGCCAAAGAACCACTTTTAGTGCTATATAGCACCATTTGTTTTTAGAGTGTACATTTCAGGGATAGATGGGCAGAATATAGCCGTGTTAAAGCCGTCTAATTTCAACATCACTGATATACTGTAACGCCACCCTGCATCACATTTGCTGAATGAAATCCAATACTTTTTATTAATTTTGAGTTGCTGATTCCAAAAATAGTGGCTTTTTTGCTCAAGCACATTTATTTTCTTACAAATTGTGATGCATTTTGCAGCATTTTTGCCTGTGACAACCATGCATATATATATATATATATATATATATATATATATATATATATATATATATATATATATATATGCAGCTTCAAATAAATTATAATAAATTACAAAATAAAATTTTTTGCTTTTTTGTGCATTTTTACTATTTTTCGTTTTTACTATTTTTAGTATATATATATTTTGGATTGTTTTATTATTATAATTATTATAAAATTTTAATAGTATTATGATGTGATTACTATTATTTTTAAAATGAGAAATGTTGGCAACCGAAATAAAATAAGTATGTTTTAATATTTTCTTTTACTAAAAAGTTTGTTTACTTGTTTACTTATTCACTCATTCATTTTTTTTTAAACATTTTTTTTTTAAATGCTTTTAGTTGTAGTTAACTGTAATAACCATGCTTTAAAGTCTGTTTGTTTTGTAATGTATCAAAACTGAGAGTTGTTTGCATGTAGTTCATTTGTTAATAATTTTTTATTACTGTAGCACATGTAAAACAACTTTCATAGTCACCCTGAGCTGATTCCCAGCATGCTCTGGGTCAGTCCTTTACCACACGTAGGTGAGAAATGTTTGCAGGCTTGTTAACGTCATTCCTGTTCTGTGTTAGTTTTCTAAAGCATTGCGTGGGTTCCTGGAAACCCAGAAGATCCCGGACCTAAAGGTGTGGACCAGTCAGCTCAGACGCACCATCCAGACGGCCGAGGAGCTGGGCGTCCCCTACGAGCAGTGGAAAATACTCAACGAGATCGACGCTGTGAGTTTCTTGCCGCTGTTTTTATTACAGAGGCAGCTTCTGGTTTTCATATGAACACTGGGCTGTTCTTCATTACTTACCGTGATAAAACGGAGGTGTTTTCTGTTAACACGCAATTAGTCAATTTGAGTCAGACGTTTAATGGAGGTGTATCATATTTAACTCGTTTACCACATCAAAATGAATTCAGCTATATAACTGTGAAAACAATGCCATGAGTGCAATAAAAGTCTCTGCTTCTACATCAGTGGGAAATAAGGTAGACGTCTTAAGTTTTTAAAGGAATAGTTTTTGAAAATGTCCTCACCCTCAGGCTGTCCAAGATGTAGATAAGTTTGTTTCTTCATCAGGTTTGGAGAAATGTAGCATTCTATCACCTGCTCACCAATGGATGTGAATGGGTGCCGTCAGAATGAGAGTCCAAACAGCTGATAAAAACGTCACAATAATCCACAAGTAATCCACACCACTCAAGTCCATCAGTTAACTTCTTGTGAAGCAAAAAGCTGCGTATTTGTAAAAAACAAATCTGTCATTAAAACATTTTTAAATTCAAATCGTTGCTTCCAGCTAAATGTAAATCAAATAATATTGCTTTCTCCAGTGAAAAAGTCGTCTGGTCTGAATTAGGAGAGAAATATGCACAGATTAAGCACTGTGTACAATCCAGAACGATCCAAAACAAATATGTGGGTGAATGTTGATGTGAGAGACAACAGGAGATTTGCTTTTTCACTGGAGGAAGCATTATTATGGATTATGGACTCATATGTTGGCCAGAAGCAATGGTTTGAAGTTAAAACATCTAAATGATGGATTTGTTTCTTAAAATCATGCAGCTTTTGGTTTCACTTTTAAATTAGCAACATTCTGCGTCCATTGCTTGAATCCAATTCAAGCAACAACAAAATACAACGTTAAACTCACTTAGCCTATAAATTAATCATGGAACTTTTATTAACAAAACGAATACAAATAGCTTACACCGTGCTATATGCCTAATATAAAATAACAAATAACTTAGGCTAGGCCTACGTAAAAGAAACCAAATAAATATAAGAAACGCAGAACGTTTATTAGCAAAACGAATAAGAAATAATTACACAAAGTAAAAATCAGCAAACACCGTAGAACCAAATAAATAAGAAACTAATAAATAAGATATGTCAGTATCACAGAAGCTAACATTGTGACAAACCGCCCAACGCAGACACACTGTAGCACGCGCAGGAAATTTAAATTTAATGCCGTTACATTTTAAAATGTTGTGTTTTTATATATTTCATGTTTTATATTATTTGTTCTTTTTTATATTTGTCATTTAATATTATAACATTTGTTTTTGTTAAAACTAATTTTAAAATTGTAGTTATTTTAAAAGATGTTTCCCACTATTTTAATTCCTGTGTAAATGCATTTATGCCGCTTCAGAACAGCATTAAACGGTCTGTGTAAATGCACATTTTTGTGGTTTTATGCCGCTTCAGATTTGGTTTCTGTGCCTCCTTTGCTGTGTAAAGATGCCACAAGTGATGTAGTGCTACATTTCTCTAAATCTGATGAAGAAACAAACTCATTTACATCTTGGATGGTTTGCTAAAAATGAGTAAATTATCAGCAAGTTATTTTTTGGGGGTGAGCTTTTCTTTATATAGCAGAAAAACACCCCAAAACAAATCACATTACTGTAAAACATCTGAATTGATGACAAAGAAACATTTGTGCTGTTGGTGCATTAATATTTTTAATAAAATATTTTTTATGGTTTGTATCAGGGCATCTGTGAGGAAATGACATATGAAAAGATTAAAGAAACATATCCAGATGAATATTCTCTCAGAGACCAGGACAAATACCATTACAGATACCCAGGAGGAGAGGTGCGTACCATTATGACACCTGACGTGCCATTTAGACACTTCATGACTTTTTCATGACCTTTTCAGTTGGTTTTTTTTTTATTTTTTTTTTTTTAATGATTCCAATTTAGACGGATTGACTAATGAACTATTCAGACTGATTCAACTCAAAAGAATTCTATTATGCTCACAGAGGCTGCATTTATTTGATCAAAAATACAGTAAAAACAGTAACATTTTGAAATATCATTACAATCCAAAATAGCAGTTTTCTATTGATATATATTTTAAAATGTAATTTATTCCTGTGATCAAAGCTGAATTTTAAGCATCATTACTCCAGTCTTCAGTATCACATGATCCTTCAGAAATCATTCTAATATTATCATCTGCTTGAGAAACATTTATGATTCTTATCAATGCTGAAAACAGTTGTGCTGCTTAATATTTTTGTGGAAACTGACACATTTTATTCTTCAGGATTCCTTAATGAATGGAACAGCATTCAAAAGAACAGCATTTATTATAGAATCTTTTGTAACAGTATAAATGTCTTTACTGTCACTTTTTGTCAGTTTAATAAAACCTTTCTAAATAAAAGTATTAATTCCTACAAACAAACAAACAAAAACATTCATATCAAGCAGTGAGTTTTGTCCCTCTTCTCTTGCCGTAGTCCTATCAGGATCTAGTGCAGCGGCTGGAGCCCGTAATCATGGAGCTGGAGAGACAAGGCAACGTGCTGGTCATCTGTCACCAGGCCGTCATGCGCTGCCTCCTCGCCTACTTCCTGGACAAGAGCGCTGGTGTGTCACACACACACTCACACACAAACACTCTAAATGATGTCCTGTGACTTACCGATGACTATAATGAGATAATGAGAGTCACAAGTATGTAGGTTTCTGATGGCTGATGATCAAGTAATAAAGTTATCCTTTAACAAACTCTATGAGATGAAGTTGTTGATATTTTGATACTTCCATGCGGGACCACTTTGACTCAAATATGTGTTCATAATGTCTGCAGATTAGAGCTGAAGATCCTTGCCCGAACCAGATGAAACCCGACGGGACCCGACAGGTTCGGTCGGGCTCGGGCTTAATTTATATCGTTTTACACGGGCTCGGGCTTGCGCTCCGGCTTGCGTGGTAAATGAGCGGTAATGTGATGCGTTTCGATTAGCACGAGAAAGATGCGAAAATGGATGCTGAGGAGGTGAAACGGAGGCTTGCCTCTGGTGATTACGTTTTGGCAAAATTAGCCAGATCAGTATTATGCATCCCGGCCAGTCGCAGCAGCAGTAAAAAGGGTGTTCAGTGCTGCTGGACGCACCATCATAACAGGAATTTCGTTATTGCCAAAAACCCATCTTAATTTAGAACTTAATTTAATTTGTTAAGAAAGAGTCTTTCTTATTGGCGCGTTGGCCTATTTATAGGCTAAGTGTACCCCTATTTAGAGTGCTAGGATGTTACAATGTTACAGAGGACTTATTATATTTCTTTGTTCCAACTTCCAAGTGGCCTATAGCCTATGTTAGTCATTAATAAATTGTTAAAACATGTATAAATGACTCATTCTTTACAAAAGGCAAAAGAACTGTGTGCTTGCGCACATTTGAATAATGTCGGGCTGTAAACGGGTTGGGGCTTTTAAAAAGCTGTCAATCAAAATATACTTGTCGGGCTCGGGCCGAATTTTGTCGTGCTCGAGCCCTGTCTGGCCTAACTTTTAAGGCCCGATTACATCTCTACTGCAGATCTTCTCATATTTTGCTTTGCTTGTATTGTACAGATGATTTGCCATATCTGAAGTGCCCCCTCCATGTGGTCCTGAAACTCACCCCAGTGGCTTATGGTACATGTTGTGTTTTATATTTAGATAGGTCCAACTTCTTCAGTAGTAATATTGAATAGTTTCTGATTTAATATTAATACAAAAATAAAAAAATAAAACACACACACACACACACACATATATATATATATATATATATATATATATATATATACATACACATATATGTACAAAATTAACTATTAATAAAATAAATATACAAAATGTTTTGATGTAAACACAGTTTATATATATATATATATATATATAGTTAAAATATTTATGTATTTAAATTAAATTCATTTAATTTATTATTATTATTATTATTATTATATTTATATCATATATTATATTTAGATAATTATTAAATTATTTCAAAATTATACAAATGTGTTTAAATCTACACTACCAGTCAAAAGTTTTGTACAGTAGAAGTTTTTTCTGCTCACCAACCCTGTATTTATTTGATCCAAAATACAACAAAGGCAGTAATATAAATAACTTCTTTCTATTTGAATATATTTTAAAATGTAATTTATTCCTGTGATCAAAGCTGAATTTTCAGCATCATTACTCCAGTCTTCAGTGTCACATGATCCTTTAGAAATCATTCTAATATGCTGATTTGCTGCTCATGAAACATGTATTATTATTATTATTATTATTGTTATTATCAATATTTAAAGCAGTTGAGTAATTTTTTTCAGGATTCTTTCGTGAATAGAAAGATCCAAAGATCAGCATTTATCTGAAATAAAAAGCTTTTGCAACATTACACCAACATTATACACTATAGCATTCAAATGCTTGGAGTATAATTTTTTTATTTTTTATTTTTTTGGGAAAGAAATCACAGGAAAAATAAAATGTATTAAAAAAGAAAACAGTTATTTTAAATGGTAAAATCATTTCAAAATGGTACTGTTTTTGTACTTTGGATCAAATAAATGCAGGCTTAGTGAGCAGAAGAGACTTAAAAGAAAAAAACATTTAAAATCTTCTCATCTCCAAAAACTTTTGACTGGTAGTGTATATTTTTTTAAAATATATATATTTAATAAAGCATTAAAATAACTATTAATAAAATAAATATACAGGCAATTGCAGGTTTTTATAATGTTTTAATATAAATGGGTTATACATAATTCATATAATTTAATACATTAAATACAATATTTATAATAATATGAAATAATTTATATTACTTTTGATAATATAGATAGGAATAATTTATTTAAACTATATGTATATTTAGATATAGTGAGATTTACTATTTTTACATTTTAATTAATAAAATAAATATACAAATTGCCTAAGAAATTACAGATTTTCATAATGTTTTTTTAATGCGATTTAAATACTCTAGTAACATTAAGATATTTTTTTAATACTTCTGTTTATTTGTTTTCTGTTACAGGTTGTAAAGTCGACATGTTTGACCTGAAAGTAGAGGCTGTAAACACACATCGGAACAGACCACTTGTAAGGAGATTCATAACCTTTACCAGATTAACCGGTTTTGTGGTGTTTGCTAAATCAGTCTTTAGTTTCTAGTTTTATTTATTTTATTTATTAGGGCTGTGATGGTGACAGTTTTTTTTTCCACCGCGGTGACCAACTACCGTAGTGTTGATATATAATTTTGAAACATAACAGACGTGCAGTTTATTTGAACCTTCATAACACTAAAGTAAATATCAAAGAAATTATACAGTTAAATAAGAAAACAGCAAAAATAAGAACGGTAAATATTAAACAAACATTAAATTCGTAACAACCTCGCCCAACCCTTGTCCGACGGTTCATTAAAGTTACCGGCCCGAGTCCGACTGGAGCCCGAGTCTTTTCTGTATCTTTCCCATTACACTAGCTGTTGCATCCATTAAAATAGCTCACTTTTGTTTTTAATAGGAATGTGGCCATATTTCTTTTCGTTTCTTTATGAAGTTAATTTAGAAGTATGTTTGGAACATTTTTGTTTGTTAAATTAAGATTTTTGCAGTAAAAAAATTAAGATTTTATCAAAACGACCAAGCGGCCAGAGGCAGGCAGTGAGTTGACCACAGCCTATGTTGATCAATTTTGCCTTCTCAAATCATCACGACTTGCCTAAAATAAAACCTTCAAGCATATCACAATGTTATTTTATGCGCATGCAATCGTTTGTTGGAGAGTGGAAGCTAAATGCGCTTTGTAGGACATGGAGGCGCCAGCGCAATCGCTTGGAAAAATAATGTAAACACGCTGTAATCTTTGCTCATAAAGGTAAGCGTAATATTTTATTTGCGTGCACTCACAATATTAACAAAATGTTGTGCTTTTGTAAAAATAAAGAAAACAAACAAGATGCGCTTTGTGATGTTGAACAGTGCTGCACAAAAATGAAACCAAACTCAACGAATACTTGCCTTACAGATAAATGTATCTATAGAAAGCTTTAAATTATTACTTTACTACTTTAAAACTACAAAAAATCAAATCGAAAACAAAAACTCTTTCATTATTAAATCCGTGGAGATGTTTTTGTCTCTAAAGGCGCGTCCAATGAGCAGGATCGTCATCTTTGCCACACTGGCTCAGAAAACACTAGTTTATTAATAATTCATTCAAGTATGTCCTTATTTCCCTCCGACACTTTTCCTGGAGCTTTGCAAGCTTTAGCCTATTGTGCGTGAATGAACGCGGATCTCTTCCAGCAGCTGCAAAGGCACTTGCGCTCGCTGCTGCTGCCCGCGGGCACACTAAACATGGCCACAGCAGAATAATTGTTCCAGAAACACTGTATTTTATGCTTGTTATAGATTGTGTGATGTCACGTGCAGTACCGCCAGTGGCAATCGACCACCGCGGTGACGCGGTTGTCATTGGGACCGTCACAGCCCTATTATTTATCTATTTAGTAACATGCTGTTTTTATTTTTTTTAAGTTTTTTTTTTGTGCAGAATGATTTGGGATGTTTACTCCCTTATGATATTTCTGGAATCATGCATCCTATGATCTCACAGTCTGTCCAACACAAATACAGCTTCAGTAAATCAACAGTAGAGCAGCTTCAAAGCAAGAATAATCTCTTGAACTCTTTTAACGGAAAGCTAAAGCTGGCAGAGTTTGTTTATGGTTTCGTTTTTGCAGTGTAAGTCTGTAGGTGTGAGTTTGCATGAAAAATACAAGCCACAGGTCCGTGGTCACAGATTTTCCTCCCGTCTCAGAATAGTTCTGGATTCTGGCTTTATATGTTGTTTTGGCTGAGCTCAGCATGTTGTTACTTCTGTTGGGTGGCAGTCGGGGGAGTTTCCCTGCCAGTCCAAGCTTTAATTGAAGTATGTGCATCAACATGTTTAGTTTACACTCAGATTTTTTAAGAGCTTGTATAACATCAAAAACAGAAGATTTTGCACTTTAGTGCAAAAAAAGGGGTTGATAATATAGTGAGGTGACATACTGATTTATAGGTGAATCTCGAGAAGAAAATCATCCCGTCTGAAAATAGTTTTTTTCTTTATTGAAATCTTGCATAATTAAATTGTACAAATGCACTTTCTTAATTGTGCTAAAAAATAATCTTAAATTTCTTTATGCAAAATACTGTATAATTTGGTAACATTTTACTTAAAGCCTTTATTTATGATAATGTATTATAAAAGTAGTTTTAATGCAGTAATTATGCCTTGTAATGCACCTCAAATGCATTGTATGATCTAATGAATAATTCTAACCACAGATATAATGCATTATAATACTTACCAACTCATTTAGAAAGTATAATGCATTAACACAAACGTTCAAATATTATAATGATTGTCAAATTTGGTTGCAGTTATTTAAGAAAAGATATAATGCATTGTGATGTACATTAGGAATACCTTTTTAATGCATTATACATAATTATTACATATAATTTCTTATTCTTCTTTTAATTTCTTTTAATTCATTTTTTGACTATGTATTTTTTGGAGACACCTAAAGAAACTAATATTAAAACACCATTAAAGCAAGTTTATTCATAAATATTATTTTAAAAAATAATTGTAAAAATAAATTTTTACAATTAAAAATAATTGTAAAAGTAATCAACAAATTACTTTTATAATATAAAAATAAACAGAAAAATAAATAGTTTTTTTTAATATATGAAAAATATGTATTTAAGAAATTAGACTAAATAATCATAATAATTAACAGGTGCATAAAAATGTGATAAATATAAAAACAGAAAAATAAACCGTTTTTTTATATGAAAAATATTTAGATTTTTTTTCTTTAATATATGAAAAATAACGATTCGTTTAAAATGTATTTAAGAAGTTAGAATAAATAATCATAATCAATAATCAACAGGTTAAAAATATGATAAAAACAGAAAAATAAAAAAATGTAAATGTATATAAAAATATTTAGATTTGTTTTCTTTAATATATGAACAATAGAAATTGGTTTAAAATGTATTTAAGAAGAATAAATAATAATAATCCGTAATTAACAGGTGCATAAAAATGTGATAAATATAAAACTAAAAACAGAAGAATAAACAGATTTTTTTTAAATATGAAAAATCAAATTAGGTTTTAAAATGTATTTAAAAAAAATTGAATAGGTAATTATAAAAGGAATCAACAGATGCATAAAAATGTAAAAAAAAAAAATAATAAACAGAAAAATAAAAATATTTTTTTAAAAATATGAAAAATAAAAATAGGGTTAAAATGTATTTAAGAAATTAGAATAGATAATGCTAAAAGGAATCAACAGATGCATAAAAATTTGAAAAATAAACAGGAAAAAATTGTTTTTTTTTAAATATAAAAAATAAAAATAGGTTTAAAATGTATTTAGGAAATTAGAATAAATAATCATAAAAGGAATCAACAGATGCATAAAAATGTGAAAAATAAAGAATAAACAGAAAAAAAAACGGATTTAAAAAAAAAATATGAAAAATAAAAATAGGTTTAAAATGTATTTAGAAATTAAGAAATTAGAATAGATAATCATAAAAGTAATCAACAGGTGCATAAAAATGAAAAAATATAAACAAATAAATTGTAAAATTAAACAACAAAAATAAAATAAAATATATATAAGGGTTTAAAATGTCACTAAAAAGGTTTAAATAGACATTAAAACAATTAGAAAAATACATAAGATGATAATTAGTAGGATCCAGTACAGAAAAATATTAACACATTCACACATCAACACCTTAATTTCACATGCAAAGCCATTAGCCAATCACAACAGATGTAATTTAAGTCTAAGAGCTATAACAGCCAAAACAGGCTGTTTCATTGTAAGGGTCAGAGAGAAGGTGGAAATGGTTTTAAACAACTGCATTGTGATGCAAGAAACCCTGGTTTATAAGAAATATGTCTCTTTATAAACATGTCTTCTGTGCCAGTCTTCACCCACATGCTGTACCTAATGCTTGCGTTGTGTGTTATCAGGGAAGCTCCAGACAGGAAGTGCCGCCCACTCTGCTGAGGAGGAACAGCTTTACACCACTGTCTAGTCAGGATCAAATCAAGCGGCCCCGCCTCTTCAGCGTCGGCAACCCGCCCCGGTTAGCGAGCGTTCCTGCTTTATCAACTACGCGATTCCCTGAGGCGCAGGAGAGCGAGGAACTGAGCGAGAGCCAGGTTTGTTTTGGCCAGCTGCATCTCTGTGTCTGAGCTCAGTGTAATGTGACTTTCAGCACTGAGATCAAGGTCCCACACTCATACTGACAATATTTATACTCTGGGAGAACAAAAACAGGAATGGTTTTGACCCAAATACCAAAAGATATTTGATTTTGTGTTCGAAAAAGAAATATATATTTATTTTTAACATATAACATTTAAAGTTTTTGAAAGAAGTCTCTTTTGGCTGCCTTTAAAAACAGTAATATTGCAAAATATTAATAGAATATATGTAAATATATTGTAAACTGTAATTTATTCCTGTGATCAAAACTGAATTTTCAGCATCATTACTCCAGTCTTCAGTTTCACATGATCCTTCAGAAATCATTCTAATATGCAGATTTGATGTTCAAGAAACATTTATTATTATTATCAATGTTGAAAACAGTGCTGCTTCATATATTTGTGGAAACTGTGATATACTACTATTCAGAAATGTACATAGTAGTAGTAATATTAGTATTCATTTCTTTATATTAGTTTTACATTAATATTAGTTTTAATTTCTAAGTGTTAATTTATTAGATGCATTAAATTGATCAAAAGTGACAGTAAAGGCATTTATAATATTAGAAAAGATTTCTATTTTAAATAAAGGCTGTTTTTTAAATTCATACAGATCTTTTTTTAAAAAAGAAAAAAAAATATATATAGATTTTTTTTCTTTTATTTATATATGAAGAGTTTGGTTCCAAAATGCTATAAATCCATTTTGATTAATTTAAGTAAAAAGTATTTTCTTTACCAAGAAAGTGGCAAGATGAAAACCACTATTTTCTGTTTCAAACTTTCACTTAGCATCTTTAGGTTATAATAACATAAAAAATTCAAATGCAGATTTTGATTTTCAAAGATTTATTATAAAAACTGATTATTTTTTTCCCAAAATGCAATAAATCCATCAGGGCTCTACGCTTACTTTTCTTTTTAGGAGCACTTGTGCTTCTAACTTAAAAAACTTAGGAGCACAGTCAAAATTTTAGGAGCACCTTCTAATCAAATAAACAAACAAAAAATCTGATCAAAAATTAGCCTTTCCATTACGAGGTGATATTTGACTCCTTAAAGTGAATTAAAGTGGAATTTTGTTGCCTTTGTAATGGCATTTTTTAAAGTATTATTAAAAGTATGTCATCTTTTATGTCAAATTTTTAAAAAATTATATTTTATAAGCTTATATTTATAAAATTTCTAATTAAAACAACAGAATAAGAATAAGTTACCAATCAAATGAAATCAGTATTAATAACATTTATTTGTAAAGAGGTGGCACAAAAGAACACATAAGTGGCTTTTAGGTATATTTTCATATGTTTAATGAGGCTCAGAAGTGCAATCAAATTCATAAACTCTTGTTGAGATTAATGTTTTAAATATAGGATTTTGAACATAGAAATATTAAATGATTTTAGTAACTAAAAAGAAGATAAAAATTAAACCAATACAGCCAGTGGGCGAAAAAGTCACTGATTTAATTTCTGAATCATATCATTCTTTTGATTCGTTCGAATGGCTGATTAATTCAGGAATAAAGCAAGTGACTTTTTTTTATGAATGGGTAATTGATTCATTGACTCACTAGAGAACATATATATATATATATATATATATATATATATATATTAGGGATGCACGATGTTATCGGACTGATATCGGAATCGGCCGATAATAACTTTAGATGTAAATATGGCCATCGGCCCGATATGAAAAATTATGCCGATATGTCTTGCCGATAAGATGAATATGTTAACTCACATGTGCTAGGGGTGTGCTAGGGATTAGATCATGTCAGCAGTGTGGCTCATTCTTGAAGCAAAGTTTTGACTGAATGAGGAGTAGATTCACTGTTTTGGATCACTGCATTTAAACTGAGAATGCACATACAGAATGATGCGTAGCAATAGCACGTGCAGTGGCAGCAGTGGCTATAGGAGAAAGCGTGTCGCTGTTCCATTTGGGATCATTTACTGTTGCCTGTTTCATATCCAGTCAGATTGCTAAATGCACATTTAAATGGTTTTATGGTGCTCTTTGTTGTATTTTGAAACACAATGGCTATGTTCCAAATGACATGATCTGCATTTAAAATAAAATGATCCCAAAAGTAATTACGGCGAGCGGTCAGTGAATTCTCTTTCTCCGGCGGCGCAACGGCAAAGCACAGTGTTGCTCATATGAAACATTTTTACGTGAATATTATGACACAAGTGAGCTACAAAGCATTCTTTATAAGATAAATAATTAGTTAGCAGGCAAATGTTAGTAGCGACCATGCTTTTGGATTCATGCTGTTCGAGCCCATACATTTAAAGCCATAAGCGGCCATGTGTCCTGTTTTCCCTGTTGGTCACAAATTGCCACAAACTTAATAATATTTATAGTGTCTTTTCACGAATCATCACCGTCTTACCCTTTAATTTCGCAGGTTTATTTTTCATTCATTTGCTTTTAATCCATGTTGATGTATCTTTTTATGGTGGTAAACTGCGGGTGGGAAATAAAATATTTTGTGGCAATAAATTAAGAATTCGTTAATACGACTTTTTAATTTGTTCCCTCATTTTACAAATTAATAAATGAATAAATCGTAGGAACGAATTAACAAGTTGTAGGAAAGAATTATGTCCTGTTTGTGTCCCGCAACCCTCTCAAAACGCAGTGCACCGTATAAAATAATTAGAAATTATAATTAAACATGACTTAGTGACTACATTTCTATTACTTTCCATGTTGAATGCCTTTGTATTGCAGGGCTCTAGACTGATCAAAACTGTCACATTTTAGATAATTTTATTTATTTATTTATTTATTTATTTTTTGAGAATGTGCAAGTTAAAATTTGACGTGGTCGCATTTGTGCGAGTGCATGATCTGCAGTGCTGAAGCGTCTGCTCCGTACAGCGGGAGTTACAGAGTTACAAAGCCATGGCATATTCAGGATTTCACTGATCACGCGAAGAGTAGTTTTAGTTGTGAGCGCTTCGGGTGTAGAGCCTGGTTTGTATTTGTAGTGTCAGCACGAGCGGAGGTGGTGATAGCAAAAATGACGTGACTATTCTGGAAATGATGGTGAAAGGAGGATTTGGTAGGGTAAAAGACCACTTGTTAAACCAGAGAAGGTAAACATGTTGGTATTCTTGTGCAAAAAAAAAGTGTACTGTTTTGCCAGTTGGTCACGAATTCCCACATAACTTAATAATATTTTTCTTTTCCTAAATCCTCACCTTCTCACCCTTTAATTTCGCAGGTTTATTTTCTTGTCATTCACTTTTAATCCATGTTTTCGTATCTCTTACTGTGATAAATTGCGGGTGGGAGAAATAAAATATTTCGTGGGAATAAATTAATATTTTGTTAATACTACATATTAATTCGTTCCCTCATTTTACAAGTTAATAAATCGTAGGAACAAATTAAGAAGTTGTAGAATTAATGAATTATGTACTGTTCATGTCCCGCAAAACACCCTCACAGTCACCCAGTTTAGTTCTACTTTTCTTTTTGTTTTCGTTTTGAAATGTTTTCAGATTGTGAAATTGAAAGTGAAAGCATCACTTAATTCACAAAATTCATCTACTGATGAAAAAGAAGGGATTGGATGTAAACCACTCATTACTATTTATTTAATCCTAACAAATAAGTTATTGTTAAAAACTAACTTTCCAAACAAAAGAATATATATCGGTATCGGCCAAAATGAGATGAAAAAATATCGGCATATCGGATATTGACAAAAATCCAATATCGTGCATCTCTTTTTTATATATATATATATATATATATATATATATATATATATATACAGTGCTGCTTAAAAGCTGACTTGTAGGAATTTTAGCCCATTATTTAGTACAGAAACACTTCTAAGAACTGCTTGCCGTACTTCGATTCGGCCGTTCCAAAACATTAACTTTGTTTTTGTTTAAACATTTTTTGGTAGAATAACTTGTGTGCTTGGGATCGTTGTCTTGCTGCATGACCCACTTTCTCTTTAGATTTTAATTCATGGACAGATGTCCTGACATTTTCGTTTAGAATTTGCTGGTATAATTCAGAATTTATAGTTCCATCATTGATGGCAAGTCGTCCTGTCCCAAATTCAGTAAAACAGGCCCAAACCATGATACTATCACCACCACGTTTCACAGATGAGATAAGGTTCTTCTCATGCTGGAATGCAGTGTTTTTCTTTCTCCAAACATAACACTTCTCATTTAAACCAATAATTATATTTTAGTCACATCCGTCCACAGAACATTTCTCCAGTAGCCTTCTGACTTGTCCACATGATCTTTATCAAACTGCAGACAGGCAGCAGTGTTTTTTGGAGAGTTGTGGCTTTATTAATGATCTTTGTTGGTCGACCACTTCTGGGGAGGGTAACTGTGGTCTTCAGTTTCCTCCATTTGTAACCAGTCTGTCTGACTGTGGATTTGTGAAGTCCAAACTCTTTAGAGATGGTTTTGTAACCTTTTTTTTTTTCAGCCTGATGAGCAACAACAACTCTTTTTCTGAGGTCTTCAGAGATCTCCTTTGTTTGTGCCATGATTCATTTTCAAAAACAGACTTTAATAGAACTGACACCTAATTGTCATCCTGTTGACTGAAAACACTTCTAAACGGACAGACTCTAATTTTACCTTCAAATTAGCTGATTAGAGATTCAAATACTTTTGCAACTCACAAATATTTAACACTGGATCATTTTTCATAATAAATAAATGACAAAGTACATATTTCTATCTCATTTGTGTGATTTGAGTTCTCTTTGTCAATTTTCAGAACTTGTGTGAAAATCTCTCTCTCTCTCTCTCTCTCTCTATATATATATATATATATATAATTTTTTTTATCATTTTAGGTTATATTATACATATACATAAATATATTTGGTTTGTACTAGGGCTGCACGTTTATGACAAAAATCATAATTGTCGAAATTGTAATTGCAATTATTGTGATTTCCACAATTTACATTGAATGATGTTTTGAATAGCTTTATACCATTGTTTGAGGCAACTGCATGCCACAGTTTTTTTTATATAGTTTCTTCTTTAAAGGGGTCATCGGATGCGAAGTTCACTTTTACATGTTGTCTGAACATTAATGTGTGTTGGCAGTGTATGTACAAATCTACCCTATAATCATAAAAATCCATGCAGTGGTTTTTAAATAATCTGTAAAAATAATATCCTCTTTTTCAAATCGAGCCATTCTCACATGCCTGTTGGTGTTGCATCACACCCACAGAGGCGGCTCCTAAGATAGTTGATTGACATGAACGTCTTACCTCAGATCAGCTGTAACAGTCCAACCTCCATGTTTTGATGCCAGAGCAGGGATGTAAGTTAGACAGGAATTGATCGAATGAGGTGTTGTGTTGCTGGATGTAATAATGAACGTAGTGGTCGTCATTTACTCCCGACATCTGAGCCCCCCGAAGATGAGGTAGATTACGTTTGTTTGTGAAGGGAATGTGCCTCCTGATCTACATATATCTGTCTATGTTCGCACAAATCATTCGTGATCCAGCTTCACTTACAGCAGAAGTGAGTATAAGGGTTTTTTTATGAATCTTAGTGATCGCCTTTCCTAGTAATGTGCTAGTCAGCAAGTTTAGCTACTTAACGTGGCTAAATGCGGCTAAAGTAAACAGGATCGTCACTCCACAGAGAGAAGAGAGGGGCGTGGCGAGCAGAGCTCATTTGCATTTAAAGCAGCCACGACCAGAATGGGATGATTCTTGCAGAGCTGATTTTGGCAAGGTAAAAAAGGGTGTTGTTTTACACTACCATTGAGAATTTTTAACCAAAGTATATTATAGACTTTTCATTAATCATATCAGCTTGTGGAAAATGGACATCTGATGACCCCTTTAAATATAAAAAAATTAAAAATGTAAGAATTAAAACCATGAGAATAAGATAACCTGTAGGAAAAATACACACACACTCTGTCTTTCACAAACGCACACACATCTTAAGAAAGCAGAATGATATAAGTGGATTTTTTTTTGTGCCTTTGAACGATTACTTAATTGTGGCATCTGTAATTGTAATCACGATTAGAAATTCAAATAATTTTGCAGCCCTACTTTGTACACCTAAAACACTGACAAAATGGTCAGAAAACCCACGTTAACACTGAGAAAAAAAAAGGTATTATACTTTTATAAAAGAAATTAATACTTTTATTCAGCAAGGATGCATTAAATTGATCAAAAGTGACAGTGAAGACATTTATAATGTTATAAAAGATTTCTATTTTAAATAAAGGCAGTCCTTTAAACTTTCTATTAATATGAATCTTTAAAAAATTAAGATTAAATTACATTTTAAAATACTCGTAATCAAACTACAGTTACTTTTTAATGAATTACATGATTACATATTATTTACACAATAGTAATAATTTATTTATAAGTTTTGAGGACATTCACACAAAGACCAGTCATTAGTCAGGTGGAGAGCAGCATTTGACCACTGGATTTACAAAAATCATTTCAGCGTTTCAATATTGCATCAACTACTGATGAACACATTCATTTTTGTCATGTCTAAAGTGTTATGTATGTGGTGAAAACAACATTAAGTAACCAAAATCATCAAGTGACCTTTGTGTCTTATAGGAAATACTGAACTGCTTCGCCCCGTCGGACTTGAAAGATGCCGTCCAAGAGTGATGACACAAAGCGGTGTGACGCCCGTCAAAATTCTCCAGACATGATTCAACTGTTGACGCCCACTCAAAATCAGCACAAGTGAACACTGCTTTATGTAACATTACTAGCGCCGGCGACGCCTCCATGCGCTTTTCTCAACCCTCATCCGTCCACAGCGTTTGGAAGTACGGTAAAATCACAACAGCATGTGAGTTACTGATTGAAACACTCAACTATTAAAGCAAGGAAGATTAGAGCGCGGCTGAACTGATTGTGTGGGCGTGGCTTGTGCCAGTTAAGCTGATTGGCTCTCGAAGATTTTTCATTTCGCGCTCTTCATACTGCCTTAGTACGAATTGACTCAGGCCAGATTTGATTGGATATTATGTCAATGATTGTATAATTATAATTTAGCTGTTAATTGATTGTGATGTTCTTTCTGTCTGTATTTACATTCTGCTTTCTGGTTTTGATTGTTGTGCAGAATGTCGTATTGAATTTATTGAATGTCGTATTGCGGTCGTATGATGTCATAGGTCATGTGACAGAGGAAAGGTTCGTTTAATTTACGCTCTGCTGGTTTTTCTTCCATCAGGCTTATTTATAAGAATAACATCAAGGTTATAATTATAAATAACAGTTTTATTTGTTATTAATAAGTAAAACTTGAAATGTGATTCAGTCTTTAATGAATGTGTTTTCACTGGTTCTTTTTAAAACCCATACGCATCGTTATTTACAGAATTATCTTGTCAGTGGTTTTTCAATGGATCTACAATAATGTCTAGTACTACTGAGAATATTGAAACTCATGCTGTTATTAGTTTAATGTTTGTTATTTAGATGATCTTTCATTATAAATTTATTTATACATGGTTTTACCTAGCATCGGATCTGGAAGGATGTTCTTAAAGCGCATTTTAAAATGTTTTATAATAATAATTTGAGTTCGTGTTGCCAGATTTTTATATTTCCAAGTATGTTCTTAATACGCGTTAAATGTTATGATGGTCTGTTAAGAACATGTTCCTGTCAATCGAAGGCTGCGTTGTTGTTGCTTCACGCAGCTTATGCGATTTTAATGCAAATGTTGCATGATTGGATATGATCAAGTGCCTTTGCTTCGCAACCAAAGTGTAACCAAATCCGAGCCTAACAAAAGTGCAGATTCTTGGATCCAAAAAACACATTTACCTCGGAGCCAAGTCCTTTGTTTTAATTTGTGTTGCAAAAATATGTTTTGTGTTCTGGTTTCATTGTGACATTGTCAGGAAAATAGCATCACTATATAATGTCATGCTAATCTAGAGATAACATTTTGTGATCTAATAAATCAATCTGTGATGCAAGTACAATTTTTTTGTCATTTAATAGCAATTAAAATTGGTATACTATTATAGTTTTTATTTATATTTTCTGTAAAGTTTTAGTTATTTTATGTTTGTATAATTTTTATTTTTTTTGTCTATATATTATGTCTGTATAGGTTTAGTTATTTTAGTATGTCAACTTCAACTAAAATGAGAAATGTTGCTGAATTATTTTTTCTTTTTTTGTGGTTTTAGTTTTAGTTACCTATAATTACCCTGCAATTAAAAATGTGCATTATTGCAGTAATTGTATGCATATATTTTTACATGCTTTGCATTTTTGTTAATGTAGCTAAGCATTTCTTTTATTTTATTGTATTGTATTATTTTATTTTATTTTATTTTTAATGGTAGAATTTATGTGCATATTTTTAAAAGTAGTGCTGTTTTTTAATTTATATATTTGATTTTTTTATTTGATATTTTTTCTACATTTTATGTTATGGTAGAAATTATGTGCACATTTTTAAATGTGGTGTTTATTTTATTTTTGGTGAAAATTAACCAAAAGACATTATTTTATTTTTTTTTTTTTTGTATTTTACTTGTCATTTGTTTTATTTCATGTAACAAGCTTTTTTATGGTTTTAGTTTTAGTTACCTACAATTATCCTGCAATTAAAAATGTGCAGTATTGCATTATTGTTTGCATAAAATAAGTTGTTGTTAAAGTAGCCAAGCATTTGTATTTTATTTTATTTTATTTTTAATGGTAGAATTTATGTGTATGTTTTCAAATGTGGTGTTAATTTAATTTAATTTAATTTTATTTTTATTTTATTGTTATTATTTTGTGTGTGTGTGTGCGTGTGTGTATATGTGGTTTATTATCCTTGTGGGGACTCTCCATAGGTGCAATGGTTTTTATAATCTCCACACTGTATTTTCTATCCCCTTACCCTAACCCTACCCCTAAACCTAACCCTTACAGAAAACTTTCTGCATTTTTACTTTCTCAAAAAAACTCATTCTGTATGATTTATAAGCTTTTGTACCCATGGGGACCTCAAGCCAGTCCCCACAATGTCAAAAAATTCAGGTTTTACTATCCTTGTGGGGACATTTGGTGCCCACAATGTAGCAAAAACAAGTACAGACATGTATATGTGTGTGTGTGTGTGTGTGTGTGTGTGTGTGTGTGTGTGTGTGTGTGTGTGTGTGAAAATTAACTAAAGCCAAAAAAAAAAAAAGTTTTTTTTATTTATTTATTTATTTTTTTATTTCCTTCATTGTGGCCACAGTCACACAGACAGCTCTAGTTCAGACTGGTCTGCCATGTGGAAAGGGTGGGTAGTTTGAGCATCATAGCCACAACATTGGACAGTTTTGTTTCCACAGCTCAGGAAAATAAGTAATGCTTTCCTTTTTGTAGAACAATTGTAGCTTGTTCTGAAACAACATCAAACGAGTCATTAATATTTGTTTTTAGTTGTTGCTTAAGTTAATAGTATGTCTAACAATTGATAAATGGGTGGAAAATAAATATTGTCTTTTACTTTTTGGCAGTACAGTGATTAGAGGATGATGAATTTTTGGGAAAAAAATCATTCCAGTTTGTTATTTCCTGCAATTTTGTTCTAGGCAGAACAAAGTTGTAAACACATCAGAGTTAAAACTGTACATTTTATCTCCACAGTGAATACGTCAGAACATGAAGATGGAAAAGATCCGTCAGGAATGAATGACAGAAACTGTGACATCATGTATTAAAATGCCACTCCACCCACAGCCTATGGAGCAATGTTTATGTCTTTCATAAGGTGGGGTGTGAGTGTTTTGACCCGTCTTACCAGCCTGACCTCAAACCGCCTACTTGCCTTACTGGATCTCATTTGCAGATGGTATTGTTATAATAACACAGTCATATCAGAAGTTTAATGTAGACTGGGAATTTTTTGTGTTTCTGTTAGGTCTGCTGGATCAAGGATGACGCTAAAAATAATCTTCTGTATCGACAAGATAGCATTGAGGGAATCCAAAATATCTCAAGGATGACAACGCTAACAAATGTTTAGGCTGTTGCAAGTAAAATAGAACTTCCCTTTATCATTTTAAAAAAGTATATCAACATTTTTGATTGAGCTGCTCTTATATTCTCCAAATATTATTTTAACATCTTGTCCATAAAGATAAAGTGTATGAGCAATAATTCACTAGGCAGAAAATCCTACTTTAAAGACGCGTGTATGAGCTTGCCTTAATGATATGTTGCAAAACCTTTGCCAGTTCTGAACTAAAGTAGCAGTTGCTATCAAAGAAAAATCAAGTATTTAAAAGATAAAAAGAATAAAAATGTTCTGTTTCCTGTTTACATTTTCTAAGGGTTATATTATCCTATTAATATTTTGCTTACATATTCCTTGTAAATATATATATATTTCTATTTTATTTAAAAGTTTCAGAAGTAAATCAATAACAATTATAATTTTAACAATATTTCAAGTGTGATTTATGAGATTTGTTTTATTTTGAAACCAATTTCTTTGTAAAAGGCAAAAAGTTGATCATACTGATTTCAAAATTATGTATTCATTAGTTTGAATATACATTGAGCCAAACACTACCATAACATCTTAGTTGATAATTCAGTATACTTTCTTTTTGACAAAACATACCATGTGTGTGTAGTGTGTAGTGACTGCACACTTTCAGTAATGACAGTAATGTTTTGGTAGTGACCACATCAAATTACAGAACTTTATCTTGCATACTAAAAAACTACTAAAACATACTAGAATACTACAAATTTGCATAACTGTACTAAAATTTGTTTATTTCCACCAAATAAAGTACTATTTGTTTGTCACTACCAAAGCAATGATGACATGTTTCAGTCGGTAGTGACAATTTTGTGGAATAACAGACAAAAAAAAGATGTCATTGATGGAGGCAGTCGTGGCTTAATGGTTAGAGAGTCGGGATTGTGAATGAACAGCACTCTCTCCACCTTCAATGACTGATGTGCTCCCTGAGCAAGGCACCGAATCCCCAATTGCTCCCCGGGTGCTGGAGCAATGGCTGCCCACTGCTCTGGGTGTGTGTTCGCCCTAGAACACAAAGATGTCAATATCAAAACTTCACCAATTGTTTCGGTCATGACTGTTAGGGTAGTGACAATTTTATGGGATAACACCCTAGAAAACAAAGACGTCACTACTGAAACATTTGGTGAAGTTTCGGTAGTGACATCTTTGTTTTCTAGGGTGTTATTCCATAAAATTGTCACTACCAAAAATATTGGTGAAATTTCAGTAGTGACATCATTGTTTTTAAGAGCGTTATCCCGTAAAATAGTACTGCAACAGTCACGTCCAAAACATTTGGTAAAGTTTTTGTAGTGACATCTTTGTTTTTTAAGGAGTTAATATCCCGTAAAATAGTACCGAAATGGTCACAACCGAAACATTTGGTGAAGCTTTGGTAGTGACATCTTTGTTTTCTAGGGCATTATCCCATAAAATAGTCACTACCAAAACAATCACGACCAAAACATTTGGTGAAGTTTCGGTAGTGACATCTTTGTTTTCTAGGGTGTTATGCCATGAAATTGTCACTACCAAAAATTTAGGTGAAATTTCGGTAGTGACATCGTTTTCGAGAGTGTATCCCATAGTCACTACCAAAACAATCACGGCCAAAACATTTGGTAAAAGTTTCAGTGGTGCCATTTTTGTTTTCTAGGGCGTTATCCCATAAAATAGTACTGCAACAGTCACGACTGAAACATTTGAAGGGATAACACCCTAGAAAATAAAGATGTCACTACCGAAACTTCACCAAATGTTTCGGTAGTGACAGTTATATTTGGTGAAATTTCGGTAGTGACAACTTTTTCTAGGGCATCTTTGTTTTTTAGGGCGTTATCCCACAACATAGTACCGCAACAGTCACGTCCAAAACATTCGGTAAAGTTTTGGTAGTGACATCTTTGTTTTTTAGGGCGTTATCCCACAACGTATGCGTTATCCCATAAAATAGTCACTACCAAAACAATCACGACCAAAACATTTGGTAAAGTTTCGGTGGTGACATCTTTGTTTTTTAGGGCGTTATCCCATAAAATACTACCAAAACAGTCACAACCGAAACATTTGGTAAAGTTTCGGTAGTGACATATTTGTTTTGGGCGTTATCCCATAAGAGAGTCACTACCAAAACAATCACAACCGAAACATTTGGTAAAGTTTTGGTAGTGACATCTTTGTTTCCTAGGGTGTTATCCCATAAAATAGTACCGAAACAGTCAGGCCCGACACATTTGGTGAAGGGATAACACCCTAGAAAACAAAGGTGTCACTACCGAAACTTCACCAAATGTTTTGGTAGTGACAATTTTATTTGGTGAAATTTCGGTAGTGACAACTTTGTTTTCTAGGGCTTTATCCCTGTAACACGGACTCGTAGGAAGCGTGTAAGATCCAAGTGCAAGCTTTATTTCACAGATCGTAGTCAGACAGGCAGGGTCAGTATCCAAACAGACAGTGTAGCGAAGGCTAAACAAAAGCGTGATCCACATAAACAGGCAGAGTCCAAAAAAACAGAGAGAGCAGTCCGAAAAGTGATAAATGAACAAAGCTATGAAACTTGGCAAAAAACTATGGCAATGAACAAAGGAAAACAATGGCAAGAAACAAAACCGAGACAATCAAAACAGGGCAATGAAAACAGGGAAAACGCTTGGTAGAGTCCGCTACAGCAAAACAATACTTCGCAACTTCCTGCTGAAAATGGCCTCCTTATATTGCCACCAAACAGGAAGTTACCAGTGAAGCAGCAGAGGGAGCAGCAACAGTCAGTCAGTGGGTGAGGGCTCCCTCTGCTGGCGTGGCGTTACAGAATCCCCCCCCCTAGGAGCGACCCCTGGCGCTCAAACAACAGTCCAGGAGGGTGGGGGAACAGAGGCAAAACAGGGTGGGACGGAGGGCCAGGTCCATGTAGAGGAGGTGGGCCTGGATCGTGGAGCAGGGACAGACAGCGAAGCACTGGAGGACCTGGACCATGGAGCAGTGGCAGACAGTGAAGCACTGAAGGACCTGGGCCGTGGAGCTGTGGCAGGCAGTGGAACCTTGGAGGACCTGGGCCGTGGAGCTGTGGCAGACAGTGGAACACTGGAGGTCCCGTGGAGCAATAGCAGACAGTGGAACCTTGGAGGACCAGGGCCGTGGAGCAGTAGCAGACCGTGAAGCACTGGAGGGCCTGGGCCGTGGAGCAATTGCAGAGTAGGAAGCCATGGTGGGGCAGGCAGAGCAGGTAGAGCAGGGAGCCATGGTGAGGCAGGCAGAGCAGGCAGAACAGGAAGCCATGGCGAGGTAGGCAGAGCAGGCAGAACAGGAAGCCATGGTGAGGTAGGCAGAGCAGACAGAGCAGACAGGAGCAGAGATATCCACAGTGAAACTAGTGACATCCATAGCAGAGCGGTGTGTTTACGGACAATGTTCTTGGCCATGGCATGACAGGCAGAGAGTTCATAATAGGCCTTCTTGACTGTGACATGACAGGCGGAGAGTTCCTGATTGGCCTTTTGGGCCGCGGCATGATGGGCATAGAGTTCATGGGAGGACACCGCCCCCATAGGAGGATCTACAGCAGGTGCTGACACCTCTGGAGGCATGGGCGCAGATTCTTGGGCAGACATGGCAGTGAGTTCATAAATAGACGCCACCTCCCTTGGAGGATCTACAGTGTGCACTGACACCTCTGGAGGTATAGGCGCGAACTCATGGACAGACGAGGCCTCTTGAGCAGACTCGTGGACAGACGAGGCCTCTGGAGCAGACTCGTGGACAGACGAGGCCTCTGGAGCAGACTCGTGGACAGACGAGGCCTCTGGAGCACAGTGTGCAGCCCACACACTGAAAATGGCAACGGCCATTACAGGCAGCACAGTAGATAGTGGGATGTCTGTTGGCCTTGAGGGTGTGGATGCTGTGGACTTGTGGCTTGGGAATGTGGGTTCTGCGTGGCTTGGGAGCGTGGGCTCTGCGTGGCTTGGGAGCTCAGCTGATACGTGACGAGGCTTAGGGGGGTCAGCTGATAGGTGACGAGGTTCTATGGGGTCAGCTGAGACGTGACGAGGCTCTGGAAGATCAGCTGAGATGTGAAGTGATTTGGGAAGGTCAGAGGGGACCTGGTGAGGTTTTGGTAGGCCAGTAGTTTCTTGCCTTGACTCAGGGAGGTCTGCCGTGACTTGACTTGACTCAGGGAGGCCTGCCGTGGCTTGACTTGACTCAGGGAGGCCTGCCGTGACTTGACTTGACTCGTGAAGAACAGCGGTGACTTGACCTGGCTCGTGCAGTCCAGCTGTGACTTGACTTGGCTTGTGAAGGTCAGCTGTGGCTTGACTTGGATCATGAAGGTCAACTGTGGCTTGACTTGGCTCATGAAGATCTGCTGTAGCTTGGCTTGGCTCAGGGAGATCAACTGTGGTTTGGCTTGGCTTGGCTTGTGAAGATCGGTAGTGACTTTGCTTGACTTGAGGGCTACAGCTATAGCTTTACTTGACACAGGAGCAATAGCTGTAACTTGACTGGACTTCGGAAGAGCAGCTCTGACCTGACTTGACACTGGAACAGCAGCTGTAGCTTGACTTGACTCTAGAACAACAGCCATGACCTGACTGGACTTGGAAACTTGACTTGACTCAGGGGATGCAGCTGCAACTTGACTTGACTTGGAAACTTGGCTTGACTCGGGAACAACATGGCTTGACTCAGGAACAACATGGCTTGACTCAGGAAACACAGCTGTAACGTGACTTGACTCATGGGGAACAGCTGTGACTTGGCGTGACTTGTGGGGAACAGCTGTGACTTGGCTTGACTCATGGGG